>LGRX02035067.1:0-10589 GCA_001247695.2 Cymbomonas tetramitiformis | reverse complement strand
GCGGTCGGCCGCTTGACTGAGACCGAGACTGGCATGGAGTATGCGGTTGGCCGCTTGACTGAGACTAAGATTGGCAAGGAGAATGTGGTTGGCCGCTTGACTAAGATTGAGACTGGCAAGGAGTATGCGGTCGGCCGCTTGACTGAGACTGAGACTGGCAAGGAGTATGCGGTCGGCCGCTTGACTGAGACTGAGACTGAGACTGGCAAGGAGTATACGGTCGGCCGCGCAGACTGAGATTGAGACTGGCAAGGAGTATGCGGTCGGCCGCTTGACTTGCCGCACAGACTGAGTACTCCTCGTCAATCAACACGAACATTTTTAAAAGGACTCGGCCTGGTTTTGCCACCTTCGACAAGTCCGGAGAAGGGTTTTCATGCGGGCATCAGGGTGGTGACCACTCAAAGCTCAATTACCTCTTCGTACCAGTGGGAGGTCCATGCCGGAGTCTACAGCCTCCGACTTTGGCAACATTGTGAGTCCCATCCCGCCCCTCATTTCGCTCATTCCCTTCGAAGACTTGCGCTTGCTCATGGGGCCCGTTGTGAGACACCGCCGAGAGCAAATAAGAGGCCAATTGCAGGTACTTTGCTGGCAGGTTCGGTGCCATCTCGGCTGTCCACGTCAACACCACCAAGGCAATCGACGGCCACAAGTTGCCCGTCGAGCTCTTGTGTCACTACAACAGGGACTGCCTTCAACCTTCTGGACCAGACAACAATAGGCGTGGACGGCGCTAAATGAGATGGGCTGTTGATACTTTGCAAAACATATAAACACACAACAAAAAATGTGAGGCACGCCAACCAAAGCCAACCCACTACCACGATTTCAATGGATAAAGGAAGCCCTCGGAATCAGCGCCGGGCCTCGACAGCACACGCACAGCCGAGTCAAAAAAGAGAAAGTGCGGGGGCACGGGAAGCTCCACTTGCACTGACGGTCTCCCATGGAAACATTTGATGTTGGTGCTTAAGCCGAGGCCAAGCTGGAAGGGGGGAGTCAGCTGCAACGCACGTGAACACTTGCCCCCCCGCTACCTGTTCTAGGCGCCCCGTGCAAAAGCCCCGTGTCCAACCAGCACAGCCGGCATGGACAATGGGTGGGAAAACGTTCTCACGCACGTGGGCACCAAAGTGCTCACGATATGCATATGCACGCAAATCGGCCCAAGGATAAGCACAGCCACTCGATGAACAGCGTGCGATGCGCCGATGGATATGATAGGCATGCATGAACAAGATGGGTTCGTGCCAAGATACCACACACTGAATCGCATGAGATCGGCCGACAAAAGCCAGCCCACCATCACCCCAGCGGATGTGAGAAGCAAATCAGGAGCAGGGCGGGGCCGTGACAAGATACCACCAACTCATACATATTCCCAACCCAGATGCGAGGCCGCATGGAAAGATGATACGATGTGACCGATCATCGCCCAACAATTGTTGGTCTCTGGGTTACGGAGTAAGGGACCCTGCTGGCATGCCCCCCAGTGGCTCCCGGTCGATGGATGGGACTCGTTGGTCCATGGTTATGCCACGAATGCAGTCACACCACATGGCCTGGACGCCCCATGGTAAAATTTGAAAACATGCGGGCACCTAAGTGCTCCTCACAAAAATCAAGGGAACACACAGAACGTGGACTTCACCACCCTCTGCCTCTCCTTGCAGCAAAGGCAGACGAATCTACCGAGCTCTCCAAGAGGCAGTGCCCGCCAAAATGGCACCACAGGGATAACCGCCTCCCAAAACCCACTTCCACCCGGCGGCCGTCCCCGTTCACAGCGATGCTTCAGTACCTCATATCAGGGTCAAAGAACACAAGTCCCCCGGCATGTGTAATAACCATGAGCACTGTACACGGAGAGGGAGCAAGCGTCAGACAAATCCAAGACACTCCCAAATAGCGAGCCGCAGACGAATCCCCGACGCCCTCAAAGAGGCAGTACCCGTCAGAAGGGTACCACAGGGACAGCCACATCCCATCATCCAAAGCACTGCAGTGGCCGTCCCGTTAACAACGAGATGCCAGTACCCCATAACAAGATACCACATAAACACAATGCAAGAAAAACAGCGTGGATGACAGCATGGATGATAGCGTGGATGACAACATGAATGACAGCGTGGACGACAGCGTGGATGACAACATCGCCCGTAGGCATGAACCACTGCCAGGCACTTAACATCACGTCCACCCGGGTCACGGAGTAAGCGTGTTCTGGCGGCACGCCCCCAAGCAACATGTGCACAGCGAGTACTGCCGGCATGTGTGATGATGGGGAGCAGAAACCCCATGCGGGCACCGAGGTGCTCCCCGCACAAGTCTGGGGAAGCGACAGAGTGCGGCTGTCACCACCCCCTGCCTCTCCCTGAAGCAAAGGCAGACGAGTCTGCCACGTTCCTCAAGAGGCAGTGGCCACAAGCGATCCTCCCCGTTCACGACCAGGTCCCAGGAACCCACACCCGGATTTGTGAACGCTCTGTCTCCCTGCGAGCGCTCGCTTACCCCAGGAAGCACCATCAGAATAGAGGAAGCACACGCGGGACGAGTCCCTGACGCCCCAGAAGCGGCAGTGCCCGCTCGAAGGGTACCGCTGGGGCGACCAAAACCCTAAAACCCATCTCCACCAGGCGGCCCTCCCCGTGCACAATAAGGCCCCTGCAAAGAAAAAGAAAAAGAAAAAGAGACAATCTTTTCGGTGTGGGGCTTTAAGTCCCCATGACTTAAGGTCCCTGCACCTCATAATCGGATTTGCGAACACAAGTCCCCGGCAAAGCGTTCGATCGATGAAGCGCCCGCACGGAACAGGAAGCAAACGCCCACCTTGACCCTCAAGACGCAGCGCCTGCCACGGAGGACGCGCTGAGACAACCACAATCCGTCTCCTGCCCACGAGAAGCCTAAAAACCCTAAAGCAAATAAGGAAGCAACCGCCAGATGAGACGGATGGGCTTCTCACAAGGCCGTGCATGCGAGAAAGGTATCACAGAGACCACCACAACCCATCACCCATCTCCACTGGGCGCTCGTCCACGTTCACAATCGAAACGAAAAACGCAGACAACTGGCGCCGCCTGAAACAAAGGAAGTACCTGCCAGCAAGGCGCTCGGGAGATCACAGCTGTAACGATGGTATCTACCTAACCCCGGGGACTTTTCGTGCCTTGCTGGCACAGGCCGCATCCCGCCGCCCACAACCAACGAGGGGTCGTCCCCGCAGATTGAAAGGCTCAGCCCCACTTCCCGCACTCCCGTCCGCGGGGTCCTGGCACACCGAGCCCGTCCTGATAGTCCCGCAGCTTGCGCCTCACATGCGAGACCCAAGATTCCAGTCGCTGTTTATCGTATTAACAAGGCCTCTTCGTCATGAAGCGTGGCGGAAAGCCCCGCACTTGCCTAATGCGGCAACCTTTCTGTTTTTTGATACTATGCAAACCCCGGGCAGTGCCCCATTTAAATGCTGTAATCCAGGCAACGCAACGTCGAGTAAACAGCAAGGTAGGGAGTTCCAAGCACAGCTTGATGGTGGGCGCTGAAGGTCAGAAGGAAGCGAGTCAGTCATTCTCCCATTCAGTCATTCTCTCATTCAGTCATTCTCTCAGTCAGTCATTCTCTCAGTCAGTCATTCTCTCAGTCAGTCATTCTCTCAGTCAGTCATTCTCCCATTCAGTCATTCTCCCATTCAGTCATTCTCCCATTCAGTTATTCTCTCATTCAGTCATTCTCCCATTCAGTCATTCTCTCATTCAGTCATTCTCTCTCATTCAGTCATTCTCTCATTCAGTCATTCTCTCATTCAGTCATTCTCTCATTCAGTCATTCTCTCATTCAGTCATTCTGTCAGACCCTTGGGATGAGTTGTGTCTTGGGTGGAGAAGTTTTCTTGACTCCCGGCTTTAGGACAATTAGGGAGCAGGGTGGCGGTTCTGAGCGCAGGCTTGGTGGTGGGGAGATGGCTCAGGCAGCTTGGGAGGTAGAGGCAGACTGGCTTCAGCGGCACAGCAGCACTGCGCAGATGGAGCACTCAGATGGCCCAGTGATGCTTAGGAGATCCCGTTCTCCACTAGCGAGCTCCGGACAATCCAGAGAAGTGGCCCGAAGTGTGTGCTGAATTCTTTAATCCCCGGTGCAGGTACACAGTGCAGCCGAGCTTCTGTGGTTACGTGGTGCCAAAGGAGATCGGTCCAAGGATACGCACACACAAGCCATACATATCGGTCCAAGGACACGCGCACACAAGCAGTACATATCGGTCCAAGGACACGCGCACACAAGCAGTACACATCGGGCGGGTTGGTGAGCTCGCGGCGGAAGGATTGGCCATCGGGGGCGCAGGGCGAGGCTACGGGGGCCCCTTCGGGGGCCGCTTGTTACAGCCTCCCGCGCGGTTAGCATAGTAGAGGGGTTGGTTAATTGGTACTTTTTGGGGGGTCGAGAGCGCTGAGGGTGTGCATGCATACTCTCCGGGGGGCTCCAGGTCGACCCAGCCGACTGCCTAGTATCTGACGGAGCTCTGCTGGGTGGTTGGCACCGGCCCTGCCCTTTCCCCGGGGTGAGGGCCTGGGCTTCCGGGGCCACGGCCAGCTGCATTTCGAAGGTGGCGGGTTTCTGGACGTCGGTGTGGCGCGTGTTGTGTGCTGTGGTGCAGGGATTCCAGGGGCTGGGTTTTTGGCGGTGAGCGACACTTAGCATTGATCGTCAAGCAATCACGAACATGGAAGCGAGGAAGAGATTATGGCGAATGAGATGGCGTGTTGATGGTGGGGGATCGGTTGGGCCGGATGTGGGCCCAGCGATGGCGAGGGCGTCGTACCTGATGACGTGCACCATGCGCGTCTCATTGCTGACGAAGGACTTCAGAGTGCCGCCCTTGCCTTCCCCATCAGTGTGCAAATCGACGAAGATGCCGCGCTTGATGATCTGCTCCACAGCCCGCAGCACCGCAGGCTCACGCTTTACCCACCAGGAGGTTCCCGCGGGCTCGCCACAGCGTTTCGCATAGCGCGCACACCACTGTGACACCCGGCTCGCTGCGCCATGACGCCGCCTCCGCACACAGCTGCCAACCGCATACTCACATATCCCCTCTACCTCCCGCACGCTTGCGGGGAAGGAAGAGAATGCCAACCTGAAGCGTCATTGCTCGGAAGCGCCAGTGGCGCAGCAAGCTGTTGTATACCACCTGCATGCACGCGCCGCTCGATGCACGTCACATGAGAGCATCATCGTCCGGCATCAGAAGGGGCCGCTCGGAGCGAGAGGCGCGCGCCGCTCGATGCACGTCACATGAGAGCATCATCGTCCGGCATCAGAAGGGGCCGCTCGGAGCGAGAGGCGCACGCCGCTCGATGCACCTTTCACCGGGGGACGAGATCGAGGTGCCGTGGAAAAGTCGAGGTGCACCGAATACGCCGTCGTCGCAGTTTCAGAGCCGCAACGGGACATCCAGGCCCTAGTCAGGAGCCGCTCTGCACAGCGCTCAAGCCAGGCGCTAGCTGTGGCCCGAGGGTGGGCGAATCCACCAGCCCTTCACCCAAGCTGGGCTTCGTCCAGGCCCGGCGCGGCGCCTGTGCCGGGAGTGGCAGCCACTCCGCGAGCCCCCTCCACCAAGGGGGAGCTGATCTTGCTTCAATCAAGAGTTGCGCATTGCACCTGATCGGAATGGAGCCAGTACATCAACGGCGTGAGCTCGACCATGGTGCGCAGGTAAAGCGCGGTGCGAGGGTTCGCTCGGAACAGTACGAACCCGCTGTTTAGGACCCCTGCTAGGAACACCCGTAGTCACACGCCGCCTAAGAGGGTCAGACACAGTCACACGCCGTCCAAGAGGGTCAGACACAGTCACACGCCGTCCAAGAGGGTCAGACACAGTCACACGCCGTCCAAGAGGGTCAGACACAGCCGGAACCACAATACTCCGGGCAGAGCAGTGGCCATAGTGCATGCACGTGAAGCCCTCCATAACGAAAATTGCTCAGGGTCGACGCTGCAGCAGATAGGTGGCCGACTGAGTCATCCCGGGGTATGGAGGGAGGGTCTCGGGCACGGTGGCTGGAGGCATCCCGGGGTGGAGGGGGCTTGGGCACGGTGGCTGGAGGTGCCCCTGGGCATGGAGGGCCTTGGGCACGGTGGCCGGAGGTGCCCCAGGGTATTGGGGGAGGTCTCGGGCACGGCGGCCGGAGGTGCCCCGGGATATGGAGGGGGGTATTGGGCACCGGTGGCTGGAGGTGCCCTGGGTATGGAGGGGGGTCTCGGGCACGGTGGCTGTGCCCTGGGGTATGGGGGAGGTCTCGAGCACGGTGGCTGGAGGTGCCGCGGGGTATGAAAGGGGGTCTCGGGCACGGTGGCTGCAGGCGGCCCGGGGTATGGAACACATGGCACCCATGACTACCGGTAAAATCGAGATTTAAGAATGAGTTGTTAGTGCTAAAATCGTCCTCCGTTCCGCGCGAAAACCGGTGACTGACCCCACGGAGTTCCGCAGACGCTCACTCGTCCTACGTGGCACAATTGGCGGCGTGCTTCAAAACATTTTTTTTTCAAGCCCTCTGAAAACATTTTTGACCCTGCACGTGCACTGAATTGCACTATATATCGCGTTTGGCTTCGAACAGACTACGTAGTCGCTTGCTCCGCCTTCTTTTTGCTAACGCAACAGGTGACGCGCATTGATTTAGTAAAATTACTAGTACATAGGGATACGATCTTCTTTTTTCAGATTTTAGATGAGGCTTTTTAGAAAAGTTTCCATGTAGCCGAATTTTGAGTTCGAGTCTCAGTTGATAGAAGTTTACCGCGTTCGGTGGGAACATGAGAGCCACTGCGCAAGCACTGATTTTCTGCTCATAAGGTTGATTCATTGTGGTCCACCCTGTACTGCATCGCCTTGCACGAAACTCGGTCACAAGCTTGTTTGACCCAGCAGGAAGGGCTGTACGTTTTCTCTTAAAGGGAGCAGCGCGTCCTGAGAATATTTCTCTGGCGGACTTCGACGTCCTCGGGTTTAATCACCCCTGCTCCCCCTTCTAACTTTCGTGTGGTTTCTTGTTTGCAGACTGGCCTGCAGAGATTAAAAAACTCCAAGAAGCTGCTTTGAAACAATATTTTTTTCCGCGGGCCATATTGAGCTAGTGTCCAACTCTATTTTTGCTTCTCAGCGATCCTCGTTACCTTGTTTTTTTCTCGCGGTCTGAAACAAAATTTCCTGTGCTGAGAAATCCACTCTCAGCGTGCAGCCGGCTCGCTCCAGCCGGCGAGTCTATTTTCTTTGACTTAGCTTGGCCCTCTTCAGGCAAGCACTCAGTTGCTTGTGCTGAATTTGTTGAAGTGCTAGAAAATATATTTTGGGGCTGCTGTCTGAGTACGGAGGCTTACCCTACTCGGCTTGGGTTCAACTCCCAACAGTTCCGGGGGCGGGGGCGGGTGGGACAGAACAGATTCCAAGGGACACAGGCAAGGGATACGTGCCAGTTGTCTAGAGGTAAGTGACACCGGTTTAGAATTACGTGTATGTGAGGGGATACGCCACCCTGTTGGCTGCCGGTTCGATTTGAAAGCCGGTTAGAACCCTGACTGCATGTTGCGGATGCAGCACGCAGTCACGGTACGGTGCGCTGGAAAGAAGTACGGAATAGTAAAAGTACTGATGGGACTGTAGCCTGAGTGCGTTAAGTGCACTCAGCTTGGGTTAGAATCCCAACAGTTCCGGGGGGGGAGGGTTGCCAACGGAACCGACGGTTACATCGCAACCAGGACATTACCGTCGGTTCGGTTGGCAACCGTAGAGTAGCTGACTTCATAAAGCACTTTTTAGATAAACAACATTGTCGTGCATAACCGATATATTCGGTATGGCGCTCCCTCCGTGTTTGAGGGAGGCGCTTTCACGTGCACAGTAGGGGTCTGCATATAATAAGACTGCATCGGATGCTGTTCACCGGCCTGTAAAGGGTTGGGAGCGTCGCTCGCCAGCTGTAACCGGTGCCTCCTGTTTAAGGGCAGAGAAAACATAGGTATATTTTGTATTATATGCACTCTTGTGGAAAAAACTAGCCTTGAAAAGGTTGCTTTTTTGGTGTTGTTATTGATAACAGTAATATTCTCGCGTAATAACAAACCACACATCCTATGATGCGAAATGAGATTTCAGCACTCCCCGGTTTTCTGTAGTTCCTAAAGCTTCTTTGTATACATATCTAATAAAGTTAGAACTCAAATATTACCCATTAGTTCACCCCCAGCGTGTATGAGGTGTCAGCGCGCACAAACCCTATGCTATACGACCTATACCCCCTTGACTTCTACATATGGTGCACACCAAATACAATCGTATCAGCTAAAACGGAGTGAAACACCGTTTTCAGCAACACCAAAATAGGTACTATAGATATTAACATCGATAGCATACATTGGAGAACTCGCCGGGCAATACCCAAACCCCTTAACGCTACATTTCGACCCCCCCGTGGGTGCCATGTGAAGGGAGGGTCTTGGGCACGGTGGCTGCATGGGCCCCGGGGTAACGAAGGGGGGGTCTCGGGCACGGTGGCTGCAGGTGCCTAGGGGGTATGGAGAGGTCTCGAGCCGCAGTGGCACCGGGTACCTAAAGGGTATGGAGGGTCTCGGAGCACAGTGACTGCAGGTGCCCTTATGGGCATGGAGAGGTCTCGGGCACAGTGGCTACAGGTGCCCGCCCAGGCATGGAAGGGGTCAGACGCGGTGGCTGCAGGTGCCCTTGGGCATGGAGGGGGGGTCTCGGGCATTCAATTTGAAGAACACGGGCTCACCGTGCGCATCCCAGCGTGGTGCCAGCTGCGACTGCGTCACAAGCCCCCCACCCCACCCCCTGCTCGTGATCGTGATCTTGACAGCGGTGACAAATAAAGCCACTCAGGAGGATATTGCAGTTAACGGCTTATGGACTATCTGTTTGCACCCTCTCGAGAGCGATCGGGAGGACAATGTTCTAAATATGGCACTGAACGCACCTGGCTGTTCTAAATATGGCACTGAACGCACCCGCCTGAGACGGAGGGGAGCACACTGTTCTAAATATGGCACTGAACGCACCCGCCTGAGACGGAGTGCCTGGATATCGATATCGATGGACTCGGGGGCATGGAGGATAGGCTATGGGGGGAGGTGCCTGGATAACCAAATATCGATCAGACTGGGGGCACTTCTGGAGGATAGGCTGTAAGGGGAGGGTGCCTGGATATACGTGCTCGATGGACCGAGGCATGGAGGATAGGCTATGGGGGGAGATTGCCGGGTCTCTGGCGTTGATGACCATTCAGGAGCGCGTGGAGAACTGATGGAGGCTATGGAGGGGGAGGTGCCTGGATATCAGCGTTGATGGACTCGGGGGCATGGAGGATAGGCACGAAAGGGTCCTTCATCCATGCGATGTCCACGTCATGCAGCAGCGCGTGGTACCCAAGTTCCACTACCTGTCGGGCGTGCGCCCTCATCCGCCTCTGACTACGGCCGGCCAGACAACAGGACACGGAGGCAAGGCCTGCAGAGCGCGCGGGGATAGATGCCGTGCCCGTGTCCAGTCACGAACGATAAGAGTCCTGTGGAAAGTGCTGGACCAATCCGAGATGCCAAAACTCTAAATCCTCCAGTAGGATAATGCGGTGGTGCTGACAGTGACTCGTGACAACACCGCATCTGCCGGGTTCATGCTTGTACCAACTCGGACGGAGTGGCGGCAGATTGGCACAAACATGATTCCATCTAACACTAGATGCAAAAGAGAGGTGATTGGCTGGCGCACCTGATGCAAAATGCAGAACAGAGCGGATTGGCTGGCACACCTGATGCAAAATGCAGAACAGAGCGGATTGGCTGGCGCACATGATGCAAAATGCAGAACAGAGAGGATTGGCTGGCGCACCTGATGCAAAATGCAGAACAGAGAGGATTGGCTGGCGCACCTGATGCAAAATGCAGAAGAGAGAGGATTGACTTGCGAGGTGGCCATCCATTTTTCTTGACATCCTGTAATTGAGCGGGGTCACGAGAACCCACCCCGCAGGGAGGCGCGGGACTTAGAGTTGTGGCCGTGGCCGAATGGAGAAAGCTATGATTGGCGGTGCAGTTAGTGCGCTCACCCTGCGAGGTGCCGCGGATGAAGCACCGTCAGGCCGAAAGCAGCAGCAGTTTTGTAGGCGGCCTCGTCCACAGCAATGAAGATGGTGTCATTAAAACCGACCCCGGGGACAAGAAGGCCATTCACTACCCGGCTGCCCACAGAAAAACCAAGCGCTGTCACGCACTCTCTGCCTCTTCGCATGGCCGTGCGCATAACCGCAATTTCTCCCTCCCCAACTTCCATGTCCAAGCTTGAGCAAGTTCCAGATATGACAAAGCGGGACAATGCTGACAGCAATGACATGCAGTACTGTGTGACACTTGAACATACCTAGGACAAAGCGGGACAATGCTGACAGCAATGACATGAAGTACTGTGCGCCTCTCGAACATACCTATGACAAAGCGGGACAATGCTGACAGCAATGACATGCAGTACTGTGTGACACTTGAACATACCTAGGACAAAGCGGGACAATGCTGAC
>LGRX02035066.1:0-27291 GCA_001247695.2 Cymbomonas tetramitiformis | reverse complement strand
TACTCATCAGACACCTCTCCGTCCTCATCATCCTCGGTCAGTAGCTTTTCTGGCCACTACCCAAGTAGCATGCCTGTCCATTAGATGGAAAGGTTGGTCCGCACAGTTCACTGCACCATCAGTTGCCTCATGCTCCTCCGTGCTCTTCAGGAACCACGTGAACCTGGAAGCTACCTTCCCATTCACGTCCACTGGCTCCATCAGCCAAGAATAGGCTTCTAAGGGGGTCCCAGACTCACTGCCGGTTGACTGTAGGAAGCTGGGCAGCTCTTCATACATCCCTTGCCAGTCAGGTTGGCTTCTTGTAGACCTTCTTCTCCTCTGAGCTGGCTTTCAACATCATTGGACTGTTGAGAGCTCTCCGGACGCTGCTACAGTGTGCTCTTTGCTTGCCGGTAACCCGTCTGGAGATGGCCAGACAGAACTCCTGTCATCCTCTTTGCTCCCAGTATAGTGGGGCCGCTGTAGTGTGGAATTGTCCTCATAGGCTGTTCCCTCCATCCGCATATCCGACTCCATGTCCCAAAACTGATCTTCTAACAAAGGCTGAACATTCTGTCCGAGTCACTGCCGCAGTCCGAATGTTCCCCGTCCTCACCGCTGCTCTGTTCGATGTCGCCCTCGCCAGGTTCTTTGTCCGTTACCCCACCGCCGCTCTGCTCGGTGTCGCCCTTGCCAGGTTCTTTGTGCCGTCCGGGACTTGAAGTTGGTGATAATTTGTAAAAGCCCGCTGCTGGAGATGTCACCGCAGGTTCCTCCTGATCTTGCTTTCCCGGTTTTGCCTCTGGGCCGAGCTGTGACTGTGCCCGGGTAATCCGTCCAGTAGGTTTATTCGCCAGTTCTACTTGTCGATGCTGGTCAAGTCGCTGTAGATAGGTACAATATTGTTTTGAAAAAGAGCTTGAAAGTCACTGCACTGTTACGACTGCACTGCAACGCACGCCGTATTACTTCAAGGATGCCAGCACAAGACTCCTCGGTTGCTTTTCAAGTGTACAAATACATTATTTATAATAAATACACTGAGAGTACTTCTGTCTTCGCAAATATGTACTAGCCACGCTTTTGGCCTGCCAAGGGCAAAACAATAATGCGCCTCTAAAAGTCTCCTACTGCCGCCTGCGTTACGGATCTTGCCTCGTCCCTTCAATTCCTGTTAACTCTTCTTTCCACCAATTGCGCTGCTTTGCGTTACTGACGGTATCTCTGCCAAACCAACGGCTCGGCCTCGAGTCGATTCTCCTCCTCCTCTCTTCACATCTTCACCAGTTCTCCTCGAAAATAGCCAAGGTCGCGGCATAACCACCATAGCTGGCACTCCTCTGTCACAAAGCTGCCACGTCACTCAGTCGAACTCGGGTCGCGCAAGTAACAGTCGAGGGAGCACTGGTCGTGACATGATGGCGTATTGCGACAACGTGTTGCGAAGATATCGGGTTGATTATTTATATGCGTTACAGCTTTTATATCGAGGTCCTCGATATAAAGTCGGTGATTATATATACATTAACTTGACAAGACAGAGGGCTTAACGGCAGCGTACGACACGTTTGTAATATTTGATGCGATGTGACGACGCGAACGGCCGTGGCTTATGAGCTATATACATATACTTCCATCAATGCGTGCAACCCAGTATCATCCGCGTGTGTAAACGAGCCAGCTGCATCCAAAGCTCAGCTAAGGACGACACGGATACAATACACCAATCATACACGACGTCGCGAGTTGTTTGTAAGTGGTCAGTGCAACTATTGCCAGTGAATTATAGTATATACGCATGCACGGTGAACAATCCGTTCTTGACGACCATGCGCAAGTTCGGCTTTGAAACGTTATTTTCTAAGGGTACGCGTTATCGGAACGATTGCCTACATACATGCGTGTGTTCATAACGCAGCATCATGCATTGCGCGTGTACGAATAATCACGTGGTGCATGCTAATATAATCTGAATGTGCAACGACTTTCGCTCATACCTGCAGTATGTGTGTTTCACACTGTGAATCGCTTCATGCGTGGCCTTGTCTGCCCCGTCGCGCCGGGACACGCGTCATGATTATTACGGTATTATTTAACTATCGAATGCCTCTGTTGCTTGGTACAAATCGCACAATGCGTGGTGGTAAGCCAGAGTGAATACTATGCGAGACGATGTTGGATGCACACTCGCGCGTAAGCACGTGCCGCGAGCAAGGGTAGATGTCAGGTCTCAGTCCGATGTCGCACAACATACCATAAGCAACTAGAAGCCAAACTGGAGTCAAAAGGGCTCGACTGTATCGTGGAAAGCAAGCTAACATCCCGTGGTGCGCACTCTTAAACCACTTCATGTGCCCCAACCGCATACCATAGGATTGGTCCAGTCAACATGTGCCTTGCACAGTGATTCTTGCTGTAGATGCGATGCAGCGTCAGCTGACTTTTCACCTGACTATTCGACCATGCCATCCCTGTTCTCGCTCTCCGTTCTGATTCTATGGCCCCATTAAAATTCACAGCGTTTCTCCTCTCTATGCACCACAAACTAGTCTGGTACATAGGTTTTCTTGTCGAGTTTCCCTAGGATACAGCAGTTCCTGCTATCATCTGTGGTCCTAGACAGTAACTCTTGGCTCCATTTTGCTCAGCAGAGTGGCAATAGTCCAATATTGTACTAATCACAATACATACAATGCTTCTATATAGTTCTTATTCTTCGTTCATAATCATCATATCCACAATCTCATTCCAACAAATTTCCATAGCAGATGTCAATGTAAGTCACCTTGGTGAGTACAGACGCGTTGGCAAATATGGATCACTGCTGCTACAAAAGCAGGTACACCCACATACAAGAAACCGAATATATGTAGCCCAAAGGGAGCGCAGCCGTCTAGTTGAAGTGTAGAAAAAGAAGAAAAGGAGCAAAGAAATGCCACACGCCATGCACTCCACAAGTATGATCCTGTCAATGTCAACGTGCACAACTGGATACATAAGCACATAGTGAGCCCCAACTGTTAATGGCATCATCCCAATCACAATCCACGGCTGCATCTGAGTCTCATCGACAAGGCCGTGTGTGACCGAGCTTTTCCTGAGCAGTGCACATGACTCGCTGAGGAGCAGTAAAAGCACTCCCGCAATGGCAAAGAGGAAACCAAAGAATTGAAGCGGCCCAAGAAGTACTGCCGTATAATACACAGTCAACCACACAAACCAATCCTGGTTGATGACAGGAACATAAGTGGGCACATCACTCAAGTGCGTTTTGACTTTTGGCTCCGGTTCCGGCACTGAAGACGTCTGGTGAAGACATCTGCAGCTTCTCGTCAGCGCTGAACCCACCAGGTCAGCCACTCGTCTAAAAAATGTAGATACTGCATTGGCGGCTTTCGGCCCGAGTCCACCCTTACCAGAATCACTGGATGCAGCAGCTTCACCTTGAGCCCTCGACTCATTAGTTCTCCGCGTTTTGTTCAAGCGCTTCACCCACAATGCTAAAACCTCAACCACCGGCAAAGCCACGCTCAGTAGCACCATATCCTGAGCTAATTCCACGAAGTGGGTGCAGTCCTTGTCATCGTCCCCAGCATACATCACAAAAGCACACATAGAAGGCGGGAAGAACCAGCCGATTACGCTCAGAAGCTTCGTCCAAGTCAATTGAAACTTCCTTGATCCTGCTGAGATCTGTACTCCCTCTCGATGAAATACGCGGTCTGTAGATGCCTGTAGAAAGTGTGGCAGGGTCTGCACCAATACGACCTGCAGGCCGTGCCATCATGCTGTCAGCGCTCCGGCTTCCCTGACGATGGCAACGTCACCCAGGCACACAGCAGAGAGTGACAGAGTTGTATGCGTGCATGCTCGCCCTGCACTCGCCCACGAAACCGTCTCAGCGATATTCAACGGAGAGGTTGCCAGCATGGGCGCTGGCGTCAGACCTGCCACAGAGCATCGGCATCGTGAAGATCTGGTGAGTCGTCAAGCACGCCACATGTTTGCGACACTGTAAGCTTAAATATGGAGCATTTACTGCTCATCGCGCATCTCCCGGGTCTAAAAATAGACACACTGCAAGCTCCTCCAAAGAGAGAGACTATCCAGGAAGGGCGCAAAGTCACCTCTACAGCGCAGTATATCCAATGGTGGCTCTGGATGAGGTGCGTGTGTCGAAGCTCGTGGCCGGCCATGCTCACGGCGACAAAAACGATACACAAGGCGAGCCCCTGACTCTTGCTAGCCGATTGCCATTCCACTGTCGCAGTGGCCGGGGCGCCTGATGACTCCCCCTGTTATGACACAGCACACGCGCCGTCAGCCTGTGGCTTGATGACTCTCCCCCTGTTATGACACGTCAGCCTGTGGCCTGATGACTCCCCTGTTATGACACAGCACACGCGCCGTCAGCCTGTAGCTTGATGACTCTCCCCCTGTTATGACACAGCACACGCGCCGTCAGCCTGTAGCTTGATGACTCTCCCCCTGTTATGACACAGCACACGCGCCGTCAGCCTGTGGCTTGCCGCTGACGTGCTCCTAGGACACTCCGAGCGAGCGCGGCCCTCTTGCCTTCGCGTTCACCTGCCACGTGCTACGCAGGTGAATTTTCGTCGCAGCGAAGCGCGGCATCGAATGAGGCGGCAAGAAGGTGACGAAAGGCGGCCCGTCTCGGACCACAGAAAAGTGGCGTGCAAAGCTCCAGTATTTGGAAACGCAAAGAGCCACCGGTGTGATACCGAGAATTAGAGAAGGCGATTGACGAGTAGGAAATAGAGCGGGGATATCAGTCATCAGAGATTCTATCACTCGGAAACGTCACCCCCCGGCCGCCCTCGGCTCTAGTTGAGCCGATAATGGGAGGCAGCATGACACTTTGACTCACACTCATTGCTGATTGAGCCAGTATTCGGAGGCAGCATGACATTTTGACTCGCACTCACTGCTGACTGAGCCGATAATGGGAGGCAGCATGCCACTTTGACTCACACTCATTGCTGATTGAGCCAGTATTCGGAAGCAGCATGAAACTCTGACTCACACTCACTGCTGATTGGGTAGGCCGGCTGAGCAAGGAGTAGCATACTATTGCACACCCGAGAAGAAGTTTCCTCGGTGGTTCGTACCGTACTCTATGATGCCGCTTAATACAGAAGCGGGTTGCAAGAGCTTCGAGTTCAACACAGCAGGTGGCAAGGGAGGCTCCACCGTCACCTGCTGCCGCTGCTGCTGCTGCTGCTGCTGCTGCTGCTGCTGAGTGGCCTCGATGGCGTCCTCGGTGTGGTGAGGGTAGCCTTGAAATCTGGAGGCATACCATATCAGCGCGAACCCGCACTGCAGCAGCTGCCCTAAGGCCAGTTGGAGCGCGAGGAGGGCTTCCTCAAAAGCGGAGACGTCGGCGATATATCCCGGGTTGCACACAAAAGTCAAGGGAATTGTGGCACACACACCGAGAGAGCTCAAGTCGATTCCGCCTTTCACGCAGCCAGAGTCCCAGGCCACACACGAGTCCGGCTCAGCGTCACACGCCTCCGGGGAGAACGTGGTTTCAGTGTCAGCAAAAAGGCGGCGACCAGAAGTGGAAGGTGGCGGTGGTGGCCCAACCTCACTCCCAGGCTCGGGTATGCTTTCAGGTTCGCCATACGTCACGCTCGAACTATTGGCGGCTCCACCCGTTGGCGAACCTTCCTCTGTCGACGAGGACTGGTCCCAGAACATCGGTGCCACTGTTGCGGCAGCAAGCGCGCCCTGTATCACCAGCATCCCGAAAAGCGTGACGGCGGTCACCAGGAACCGCACTTGGTCCCTCATCGCCCTCCTGCGCCACTTCGGGGCCTTCTGGGGGGATCCGACGGTGCTCGCTTGCGGGAACAGATCGTCCCAATTGTCGAAGGCTGAGAAGTCATCACTTCGGGCCACCGCGTTCATCATCCATCTGCACGTCTGTGACCAGTCTGCAACTGGCTCGTCGTCGACAGGTGCCGGGTCCCAAAACTTGGATGCAACCTCCTCCTTTTGAATGTCCTCCACCGAACGCATCCGGAACGTGTCTGAGCTGGCTACCGCTTCCTCCACCGTGCGCATCCGGAAGGTGTCCGAGCTGGCTACCGCACTTGCCAACCAAAGCCATTCTTCCGACCACTCCTCGACTTCTCCGCTCGCTTCTACGGTTCCGGCCGCGGCCGCGGCCGCCGCAGAGTTCATTCTCCACGCGACGGGTTCCGCCCAGGACTCCGCCTCGCAGCTCTCCGCGGCCCCCTCCATGCTCCGCCACTCCTGCTTCTGCCACTCCGGACTCTCTGCACCCTCTGCACCCGGTTCCAGCATTCCCATGAATGTGGCGGACCAGGCCTCAACCTCTCCCGTGTCACCGCTGTTCGGGTCTCGGAGCCCAGGAGCACGGCCATCAGCCTTCCGACCCTCGGAACAGGCAGCCGTGGCATCGGCCACATGCACCCCCACCGCGTGCACGCATGGAGTCGCGGTGACCTCTGCTTGACCCACAGCTTCACCTGCAACATTCCCCACAGTACGCAGGTGTGGCACCACATGCCCGGACCCGGGGTAAGACTACTTTGGGTTCAAGCAGCAGCAGGTCTGAGCACTCCGCCCGAATCTCAACCACACGTAATCTACAACCAGTGTACAAGGGCGTCTCGAGCAGGCATCGACCCTTTTGTTTCATGTGAATAGAGCAGCACAAACAGAAAGCTGTGAGAGCATGCTGCACCGCAAGCTCCTCACCAAGCGAGCCAATAAACACGATCGCAATTGTGGGACAGAGCTCAAACTGGTGCCCACAAAGTCCGGGATTGGCCGCACAATTGCACAGCTGGTTGGCTAGGGTTATGCACCCTGGATGCACTGCCTGGCTATGACCGTTGAGTGCGGAGCAAGCTGTGGAATATATGGCGCGGGCGCGTAAGAGCAGCGACGATAAGAGCTGCAAGGCAAGTAACTGCAGGAGGCAGCGCCAATTCCCGGAAATTCAGGAGAATTGGGTCTGGCTGTGAAAGCTGAATTCTGGTTACAAGTATAACTATCCATGAAAGCAGTGAACAAGGGTCACGATTACCTGAATGGGTTGACGAATTAATGGTACACAGCACATCAATCAGAAAATCACTTTCCTCGGACCGTTGGTGCGTCGATGCCTGGTTACGATTCGTTTCATGTTCGCTGCCGGCACCGATCACTAGTACCTCCACGGCAGCAGGCGCTTCGCCTTGAGGTACTTCCCACCCCGACGCGATTTCCACACTTCCTCTTGACTGTTGCCGTATCAACGGGCTTACCACCAGTGAACACTCGCTGGCATCTGGAGCTTGACTCTGCCGCATCTTCTCCAGCGCCAGCTCCTCACGGCTCCCAGGGTAATCAGCTATATTAGTCGCCGCCTGGTCAAGCGCCACATCCTGGCTGCTGCCTGAGATCTCACCTGAAGAAATTGCCGTCTGTTCCAGCGTCGCATCCTGGCTGCTGCCTGAGATCTCACCTGAAGAAATTGCCGTCTGTTCCAGCGTCGCATCCTGGCTGCTGCCTGAGATCTCACCTGAAGAAATTGTCTGTTCCAGCGTCCATCCTGCTGCCTGAGATCTCACCTATAGAAATTGCCGTCTGTTCCAGCGTCTCATCCTGGCTGCTGCCTGAGATCTCACCTATAGGGCCGTCTGTTCCAGCGTCGCATCCTGGCTGCTGCCTGAGATCTCACCTATAGAAATTGCCGTCTGTTCCAGCGTCGCATCCTGGCTGCTGCCTGAAATCTCGCCTGAAGAGGACGGCTTCTGGTCCAGCGTCACATCCTGATTCCTGGCTGAGATATCAGTTGTAGCGATTGCTGTCTGCTCAAGAAATAAACTTTGGTTGGGATTCCCCTCAGTGGGAGGCTCAAAGCCCTCGCACTGGAGTTCTCTGCTCTGAGCCTCTCTGGCATAGCTGTCCAGCTGTGTGACCCGAGCCGGTACGCGACCATCATCGGAGCCTCCATTTGGCAAGTTCCCCTCCTCCAAACCTTCCTGTATGCCGCGTCCACCCATCGGCAGCTCACAAGCTGCCCCCTGCCCCGTGCCGTTCGCATGGAACAAATGGCCGCCCTCATCTTTCACCTCCTCATCGTCCGCGAGAAGATCTCTGTGCATGACACTGTCTGCTGCCTCTGTCCCCGTGTCTTGAGCTGCGGTCGTCAGCTCTGACGGTCTACCCCTGTCAGCGTCAGCGGACGGCGCCGTCTTGGGAGCAAGAGCCGGAACACCCTCGGTACCTCCGCTTCGAGAGGAACTCGCAGGCGACGCTGTAAGTGTGCTATTTCTACCTATCGCCAGCTCGTAAGCAGTCCTCTGCCGCCTGGCCTTTGCAAGGTGTGAGCGATATATGTCATCCTTCAGCTGCTCATATTCAGCGAGAAGATCTTTGTACACGACACTTTCTGACTCCATCCCTACGTCCTGAGATGACCTCATCAGCTCTGATGATTTAAATGTGTCAACATCAGCGGACGGCGCGGTCTCGGGAGCAAGGGACGGAAATCCCTCAGGAATTCCGCTCTCAGACGACTTCATCATGACCGACGCTTCCTGTGGGCCGCTTCCACCTTCGGCGTTCTCACACGCAGTCCCCTGCCGCCCGACCGTCGAGGGGTCTGTGCGGTAAATCTCAACATGTGGGCCAGTGCTCTGTAGTTCTTCCTGGGAACACGGCGTGTAGTTACCCAGCTCGACGGGGGTTACGTGCTTCGGTGAAAGAGCGAAGGCGCTGTCGTCAGATGCCGCACTGCGCAGCTTCGAAATGCGCTCGGCAAAAGACAATCCATCTTTCGATGTTTCATTCCAAGTTGACGCCTCCTGCATTGAACCCTCCTTTTGACTGTTTCCCTTAGATGTAGCGTTGTCAACTCGTCTGGCTTGGGCAGCCTGTTTGCAGAACTGCACGAAGACACGCTCGTGCACGTCAACGTTGCTGCGCAAGAGGCTCCAAGTGCTCGTTCACGTCACTCTGCAGATTCAAAATAGTTCTTGCGCTGTGTGAGCCGGTGATGCAAGATGTCGCACAGTTCTCATCGCCCAAGCATTCCCCACTTCTTTCACACGCTGCGCTGTTCATCATATATTACCAAACGGTGGCATGTTCTCAGGCAGTAGAAGTGGTAACTTGAGATGAGGTGATGAAGTCATTCGTTGAGAATGATTTTAATTGAAGGACACAACTGTGTCAAAGTCGGAGCAGCTGTGAAAAAATAAATAACCGAACTGGCCATGCTAGTCGAGTGTAGATATTCTACTGTTCACCCAGTTCAAGAGTTCATCCCTTGATGTTTTGTTATTTTCCTCCAGACGAAGGTTGCAACCTGTATAAGTATAGATACTCGTGAACGCATATGTCTTCAATATCTCACCTCATAAATTGCTATGTTTCAGTTCGGAGTTGCGAGTTCCAAGCTTCCAACCCGCAACCATTGTACCGTTGCGACATACGATGGTGAGAGCGTCCCACGCCAGCGCAGCGCAGCGTGAGACATTCACATAGACCGAGTCGAGTGTTGTATAAGTGTTGTATATGTTTATGTTAATCGTTTATAAAGCTGTTTCAGTGAAAAAAAAATCGAGTGTTTCAGTGTTCAGATCTTCAGAACCTTTAGATGTGCCCATCAAGTCATCATCGAGAACATCCACTGCTCATCACGATTCAGATCAAGATTTTGAGACACGGATATGAATAAATGTTTTTGTATAATTTGAGACACGGATATATGAATATCATCTTCTGAGATCTTTTTCGTTTTTTACGTAAACTTTTGGCCTTGGTCAATTGGTCATGCTGAATTGCTGATCACGTGGATACGGATATGTCATTGTGATTGTCATATGGGACAGGGTACGGGCGCTGGGAACTTTACTAAGTCACATGCTGACTGCATATCACGACTGCGTCTATCGCGTGAGAGACAGCGACACAGTGACCGCAATGAACCTCGCCGGCAGCAGACGGTGAACACATCGACATCGCGGACACCATTGCCGCTGCCGTTGCGTGACTACTTACTCGTTCTTCGTTGACCCATCCCAATCCGCAATTGCATCGTAAAATTCTTCCCAGACAGCTACGCAATTTCATCAACGTTCCTCCGCCTCATGGGGCGAACGGTGCTGTGACTGTTGTGAGCTCTTCCCGTTTGTGCGGGATACTCACATTTATTCCATGGCATATTTCATATGAAATATACACGCATAAGCACGAAGGCATCGGCCACGCATCTTTGAAACTAACGAGTTTCAAAGAAGCGTCTTTTGTCATTTGGGTGCGCATACCCAAATAACAAATCAGCCGAGCGCTTCCCGTTGGCGTGGGGTATCCAACGCTTGAAAGTTGAATATTCATTATAATATGAGTTAGCATGCGAGGTTGCAAAGGCATCGGGACAGCATCTCCAAAACTGTCCTATCCCTTTGCCTTTGGGTTTGGGTTCGAACGTACCCCAAACCCAAAGATGCCAAACAGCCGAGGGCTTCCTGTGCGTCCTAGAGCACGAAACTTGGCATAAATACTGCCAAGATACATATCTTCAAGTTACCTGAAGCTCAAGGCTTCAAGTTACTTGTGCTCGAAACGCGCAACTTATTTCTAAGGCGGATGTTTTGGGTTTGGGTTTGGGTTCGAACCCAAACCCAAAGATGCCAAACAGCCGAGAGCTTCCCGTATGTCCTAGAGCACGAAACTTGGCATAAATACTGCCAAGATACATATCTTCAAGTTACCTGAAGCTCAAGGCTTCAAGTTACTTGTGCGCGAAACGCGCAACTTATTTCTAAGGCGGATGTTTTGGGTTTGGGTTTGGGTTCGAACCCAAACCCAAAGATGCCAAACAGCCGAGGGCTTCCCGTATGTCTTAGAGCACGAAACTTGGCATAAATACTGCCAAGATACATATATTTAAGTTACCTGAAGCTCAAGGCTTCAAGTTACTTGTGCGCGAAACGCGCAACTTATTTCTAAGGCGGATGTTTTGGGTTTGGGTTTGGGTCCGAACCCAAACCCAAAGATGCCAAACAACCGAGGGCTTCCCGTTCGTCCTAGAGCACGAAACTTGGCATAAATACTGCCACGATACATATCTTTAAGTTACCTGAAGCTCAAGGCTTCAAGTTACTTGTGCGCGAAACGCGCAATTTATTTCTAAGGCGGATGTTTTGGGTTTGGGTTTGGGTTCGAACCCAAACCCAAAGATGCCAAACAGCCGAGGGCTTCCCGTGCGTCCTAGAGCACGAAACTTGGCACACATACTGCCAAGAGATGCATCTTTAAGTTACCTGAAGCTCAAGGCTTCAAGTTACTTGTGCGCGAAACGCGCAATTTATTTCTAAGGCAGACAACACCGTTCGCCCCATGAGGCGGAGGAACGTTGATGAAATTGCGTAGCTGTCTCGGAAGAATTTTGCGATGCAATTGCGGATTGGGATGGGTCAACGAAGAACGAGTAAGTAGTCACGCAACGGCAGCGGCAATGGTGTCCGCGATGTCGATGTGTTCACCGTCTGCTGCCGGCGACGTTCATTGCGGTCACTGTGTCGCTGTCTCTCACGCGATAGACGCAGTCGTGATATGCAGTCAGCATGTGACTTAGTAAAGTTCCCAGCGCCCGTACCCTGTCCCTTGTCATATATGATGTAAACCTAAAACCAGACATCGTGCTTCCTGCCGTTTTATATCCGTGAAGGCCACAGGGGGAGTTACCGGAACCGGAGTCTCGCTGAGCCGCGGCGATCGAGGATCGATTATTCGAGGTTTGTCATGGAGACAGAGATCTTGCCCCCCCACACTGGGGGGGTGCCTCTGTCCTCTCTGTCACCCCTCGATCTGAGGTTCTAGGTCAGCCTGCTGCCAGCGAGCTCCGATAATAAAACTCTGCCCACGTTTATTATCTCATCTTAGTTTGAGTCCTGTGACCTAGCCTGCTGCACCGGACAACTTCTGTCACCTTGTTAGCCGGTTCTATCTATATATCTATCTATATATATACATATATCACCGCTTTCATCAGTTTGTTACAATTTAGAAGCTCAGTGACTAGGGGAATATACCCGTTCGGTATATTTAGGTAGATATCACGTAACGCAGTCGAGTACTACTTCGGATAACCACTTAAACTGAATTAAGAGAACTAACTTAATAACCTAAACCTAAACCCGGAACGGTCGCACGAACTATTGTACCGTAATCACCCACCTTTAAGAAAACCGTTGGAAGTGACACCCCGATTGTTAGGGCTTCGCTAGCAAGCGAATAGATATGATATAAAGCGAGGCTACGGTATTGAACGTTAATAGCTCACGCAGAGTACGTGTGGATATGAGTGCAGCGCTTCTCAAGAAGTGACTGCTGTAGCTCAACGCTACCTCATTTACGCAATGCCCCGCATCTCATAGATGCCACCACAATTGGGTTGTGAACCCAAGGCATTGGTTGAACAATCGGTATCGGCTGAACGAATAAGCCATATGATACTCGCATGCTTGTTCAGAACATGCTTGAAGCGAAGATGAGTTTTCTCCGAACACTTTCGGTTCTTCAAGACTTCATCTTGCTTTGCCATCTCGAGTCCACAACCTGGCCTCTCGATGACAGGTGTCACTCAAGTCCCACCTTGAGTAAATGACAGATGGTATGATTGTCACGTAGAGTACAATATTAGGTACCCTATAGTAGTATCTAGTAGTATGTGACTCCTTGTGTCACTCACACCTGAAGCATCGTAGTTGCGGTCGCGGTGTCACACGTTATGATGATGACACTGCGACACGCGCCCCTCTCAGACAATCTTCCCGCAGTAATAACTTGGCGGCGTAAGCCGCCACTCCTTACTCCTGTAATATTATCCTCGAGTCCTTTCACTGCCTGTGTTCAACCTGCAGTGATCGTACCGCTTTTTCCGTACCCCTCTATGTAGCTAGTAGATATCGTGGTTCTCATGAGGTTATGGGCCTCGCTTACGCTTCCCCTGTATTTTCCAGGTTCTGATTCGCGAAATCTTGAGATTTTCCGCGTTTACTAGCTTCATTTTTACAGCCGGCATGGTTTTTGCGACGATCTCGGCCAACGCGACCGCTGCAAACTTTCTCTCGCTGCCACAAGGGAGTGGTGACCCCGGCAGCAATCTCTCTTTTCCGGAATTTGTGTCCCCGGAAATTCAGCCATTTCGATGGGAGTAGTGACCCCACTTTGGCGACCAACGTCATTCGATGACAACCTCTCAGCAGCAACCGCCGCCAGCCTGGAATTTCGCAGACCTGCTGCGCCCCGCGACCTGCCGCATTTTCAGTGACCCCCTCTTTCAGATCTGGAAATCGGATGTGCCATCCACCTCTCATCGTCGGTAGTGCTATTTTTTACCTTTCGGTATTTTTAACGCGCTGCCCTTTTCGTAAACTGAATGGACTCTTGGGAACCGGTAGCCCATCAACCGGACATCCTTGCCTCAACCCCTTTGTCTTCTTCGTCATTCTTTACTAATCAGCCATTTGGCAGATTGTCTGGCCAGATTTACAGCACCATCGCGTTCGTCGACCCTTCTCTCCGCTCTACCCCTTTGGAAGTTGGGATTCATCGACACCAACCTGAACAGCCTGACCCCTCAAAAGCTGTTCCTCAATGGCCTCATTTTCAAGAAAATTCGACGTGTTTTGTGTGGGCATCGTCGACATTTTGCAGCCAAATAACTTCGCGCGATCTGCCAAGGCCAGTTTTCAGTTTTGACCCTTCTCCACGTCCCCATGGCGCGTGATGATCTTCGAGGGACCTGAAATTGTCTTTGAGAACGACAATCAACATTTTCAACATTTTACGATCACACGTCGCGATCCCTTTCGTAGGTAGTGCTTAGAAGCACTTTACTTGGTAGTGCCTTAGAGGTAATTTGCTGAGTGTGCTTTTTGTACGTAAATCGGTACTGTAGTGCCCTAGACGTATTTTCTAGCATGCATACCGTAGTGTACCCTTCCATTGAATGGGTAGTGCTTCATCTTTAGTGACCACTACGTAGTCAGGTAGTGTCACGTAGAGTACAATATTAGGTACCCTATAGTAGTATCTAGTAGTATGTGACTCCTTGTGTCACTCACACCTGAAGCATCGTAGTTGCGGTCGCGGTGTCACACGCTATGATGATGACACTGCGACACGCGCCCCTCTCAGACAACCTTCCCGCAGTAATAACTTGGCGGCGTAAGCCGCCACTCCTTACTCCTGTAATATTATCCTCGAGTCCTTTCACTGCCTGTGTTCAACCCGCAGTGATCGTACCGCTTTTTCCGTACCCCTCTATGTAGCTAGTAGATATCGTGGTTCTCATGAGATTGTACATGTCATAGTCGACCGTACTGACGACTGTCTGTCATTATAATATATGACACGACATGACATGACATGGTATGACATGTCTGACAGGTATGACACGTATGACATGTATGACATGTATGACACATGTGTCATCGGTCATAACCCTGACAGATCTCCCCTCTTAAGAGAGTTGTGACCTCACGACGGGCATACCTTTTATATGTCTTTGATGTCTTTGTTGTTGTTGCTGCTGCTGGTACCAATCTTCTTACACCGATGTGAGGCGTCCCTCATGGTGTTTTAGGATATTGGGGGGAACTGAGTCCACTTTAAACCCTCACCTTAGGCATTTAGCCGTACAGTTCTTAGGATGTAGCCCCCATGAATTGCGTATCGTATTTCAGAGTGACGTTTCAAGGTTCCATGAATTGCGTATCGTATTTCAGAGTGACGATTCAAGGTATCCGAGGTTTACGTTACGGATATTTTTGCGCTTGCCGTCGACGCCTTTGCGAACGATGATCGACGATTTAACGAACGATACTCGGCCTTATATATATGACTGATCGACGAAAACCCTTGGGTACATGTTTCCACAGTTATATATAGTGCACCCAACCTTCCTCCCCTCCTGAAGCTACTATGGAGGTTCACAGGCGGCAACGGGGAGCCCGATTTTGGGGCTTGTTTTAATGCAAACGGAGTGGCCCTGCTTAACGGAATCGGACTTATAATCCTTTAACCGGTCTGCTCAACTCCTCAATATTTGGTCCGGTACGCGCGCTTTGACGAACATCTGTCGATTCAGAGTGGATTCGCCACGTACTAATGTGAAATTCGTTTTAGTTATGTGTGTCAGGCATAACTCAGGATCACAACTCCGTCCACCTCAGTTATCCGGTAGCGCGAATACACTGGCCATAAGATCCGAATGACAAACCACGGTCTGGCAAAGGTAGCATTTAGCAGTTTTTATTTATCCACAGATATGATATCTCGCATGTGTGCGTATCTGTGCAAGGGTATGATTTTGTACAAGGCTCACTACACCTTTGGCAAGGAAGGATCAATTTCCCGCTTCTATGCAACATAATGATAAAACATTAAGAGCAAGGTATATAGATGATCGACATGTATTAGTATATATTACAAGAAGTAAGGGCATCAGGCTTAATATAATGTTAGCCTTCATAGGCAGCTATAATGTCTGCTGCAGCATTGGTCAGCTCTGTGGCTTTGACCCAGGTGTCATGCTCAGGGCCGTAGCCTGCATATCGCACTAAATAGTACTTGACACCTCTAGTGATCTTATCTGAGAGTATGTGTGATATCTCAAACAGTAGTTGCCCTTCTTCGGTGATCATATGTGGCAGAGGCAAAGGTGCTTGGATCGAGTCGTTATACAGCTCTATTCTGGATACAGGCTGTACCGGATGGATACGAATATCGAGATCCCCGAAATCTAACTCGTATGCACGTCCATGGCTTAGCACTTTGGATATGGTAAACGGCCCAATATATGGCTGCTTAAAGTGTCTGCCTGCCTCTGTCAAACCAGTCCATTGGATAAACTCGGTCCGTAAAAGAACTTTCTGCCCTACTGCATATTGCCGGGGCATGTGAGTCTTATTGAATCTGGCTTGGCTAATTTCTGCTGCTCGGGAGATGGTGTCTACCGCGTTGGCATGTACAGCCGAGTACTGGTCAAAATGATCTCGAATAGCATTCTGTATTGGAACAGGAGCTTCTGGCGGAATAGTGATTGCCAAGTCATGAGGCGAAAGTGCCTGCGCCATCGAGTCGAGATAAAATGGTGAATAACCAGTAGTTGCAGAAACTGTGTTGTTAATTGCAAACTCCACCAGAGGCAACTTGTCCTCCCACGAATTGGCTGAAGTATCATTGCAACAACACCTGAGGATATCCTCAATGAAGGCATGGCTCCTCTCATTGCTTGCATTCGACTGTGGATGGTGTGAAGACGTCATAGACAATCTCGTACCAGTAGATTTCCACAGTGTTTGCCAGAATGTAGAAGTAAATCTGGGGTCTCGATCTGAGATGATGTTCCTCGGAAGACCATGGAGCTTTGAAGATATGCTGCATATATATTGAAGCAGTATGCTGAGCAGTCCAGGTCATGTTGAAGGGGATGAGATGACAGCGATGAGAGAATTGGCACATTACCACAAATATATTGTCGTGCCCATTAGTGGTGATAGGCAGGTCAATAATCCAGTCAAGAGATACATCAAGCCATTTTGTCTTCTTAGGCACACAATATCGTATATGTGACTGACCATAGGGTTTGTGTCTCCTCGTTTTCTGGCGTTGACACACGGGGCACTCCCGAATGTACTGAATGGCTGCCGTCGTCATTCCTGGCCAATAATATCGGCTACGCAATAGATGAAGCATGCGATTTTTGCCTACATGACCAGAAATAGTGGCTGAGTGGCACTCATGAAGGAGAATGTGGCGAAGCTGTGTGATCTCACCGTCATCTGTAGGGACCTTGGCAGTAGGTGGAATGTATAGTTGTCTGCCATATATGGTCTTGCGATAGATCAACCCCTGAATGAGCTCGAAACTGCTGACTGACTGTGATGAAGTCGATGATGCCAGCTTAGACAATATAGTCTGTGCAAATGTATCACGATCATACTGGGATATAATAATGTCGTGAAGCTGATGAGCTGATGAAGAAGATATAAGAGCAATAAATGTAGAATCTGTAGACGGTATGTCAATGAGTGGAACCTCGGTGATGTCTATATGTTTCAGACAATCAGTGAGTTCAAAGAGTGTAGAAATACGAGTGAGTGCATCTGCAACCTTATTCTTCTCGCCAGCGATGTGCTCTATTCGGAAGTTGTACTCGGAGAGCTCATCCAACCACCTCGACTGTTTGGGGCTTAGTGTAGATTTGGACTGGAAATAAACCAGTGGCTGATGATCTGAGCGTACAATAGTCTCAGGAGCTCCCAGCAAGATGTGGCGAAAGAATCGGAAGTCCTCCACAATTGCAAATAGCTCGATCTCAGGAATAGGCCAACGTCTCTGTGTATCAGAAAGAGTGACGCTGTGATAGTCACATGGCTTCATACCTTTTCCTTGATCCTGTAAAATCACTGGTGCTAACGAATTCGTTCATTAGAATGAACCCGATTCATGAGCCAGCCAGCGCCATTCGTTATCTTACACAGCCTCACAAACTGAAATTTTCGAGAAAATTGTGTGCTGATTTTTCGAACGTGGTAAAATGGACCCAACGAGTAGGCATCATATACATAGCTTATACGATGGTGTATACCCCGTAACACCAATGATTACAACAAAATGATGCGCCTCGCTTAGCCTAATGCCATGTGTACCGCGTCAAGCTATGCCAGCGTCAATTTCTTATTTTAAGATTGCCGAAAGCATGCCAGCCAACGAGCCTTCCTTATTTTGGACCTCTTCCTTATTTTTTTTGGGTCCAGCCAGCCAAATCACTAAAATCGTGACCCCCCAAACGGTGGCGATTCCTTAACGGTGAATTCCTTAATACTGAGTGTTTACTGTAGTACCACTTGACCAACGTGTGTGCCTGATCCATCGACCTCCATAATAGATGGCAGTTTCTGATCTGCCGAAGCTGTAGTACTGGAGCATTGCAGATGGCACTTTTGAGGTTATCAAAATAATGCCTGCTGCTGCTCAGATTCCCAGACAAACTCTGCATTATCTTTAAGGAGACGATTGGGCGGCTCGGCAATCTTGGATAACTTTGGTATGAATCTCCTAAATTGACCGACCATGCCCAAGAATGACCGAAGGGATGACTTGCCATCTTTAGCCATGCGGCGTAGAGGCTGTTTTCCAACGGTAGGACCATACGACACTGGAGGCTGTATTGCCATAACTGCACGGATTCGGTCTTCGATGATGGATAGGCCTGCTTCAGAGATGTGATGTCCGATAAAATATATGGATCTGACGAACAACTCCACCTTGGAAGGCCTGATGAAGAACTGGTGATCTCTGCAACGTTGGAGGAACTGTCGAACATGCTCCACGTGGCTGTCAAAGTCCGGACTGTACACAATAGTGTCATCCATGAAAATGACAAGGAACTGATCGATGAAGTCGAAGAATGCCCGATTTCCTACACGTAGAGCGGTTGCAGGAGCATTGGTCAATCCGAAAGGCATAACTGTCCACTCATAGGAACCGTATCTGGTGCGAATCGCTGTTTTGTGAATGTAATCTGGATGTATATGGATCTGATGGAAGAACTGATTGAAGTCAAATCTGCTAAACCATCGTGCACCTTTAAGCTGTTCAAGAAGGGTGTCGTGAGGTGGCAATGGATACGTGTCCTTAATTGTGATGTTATTAAGGGCTCGATAATCACAACACATCCTCCACTTCCCACCTGGCTTAGGAGCGAAAATGATAGGACATCCATATGGAGATGATGACGGACGAAGGATACCCAATTCGACATATTTGATGATCTGTCGTTTGAGCTCTTCCATCATGGGCACTGGAATGGTACGAACTGGCTGTGATGGTGGCTTGTGCCCAGGTTCAATGTTGATGCGATGATATCCACCTTCAAACCGTTCTGGCCTATGACCAGCTGGAAGATCCTCCTGGAATATGTCTGAAAAGTCTTCCCTCATCTGATCACGTGCTGCTGTGACCTCTGGGTCTTCCATAGTGGTGTCTGAGTCTGCTGCTGCGAAGACCAGTTCACCATCGACCTCTGAGAGAAAGAAGAGATAAGCTACGGCTTCTTCAGCCGAACCACTGGATCGAATACGACGTAGGTGCTTTCTCATGGTGGTGGCACTGACCAATTCCATTTCAGGAAGGTCATCTGAGCCTGGAGTCTGTTCAACTCTGGATAGTACTGTGCGAACACTGGAGCCTGATGAGTGCTTCCTAGTGATCGTCAGATTTTTGGACTGGAAGTCAATGTGTGGATTTCTCCTCTCCAACCAATCTTGACCCAGGATGACAGTGAAGGGTTTTATGTCAATGATGTAGAAATCCTCTGTGTCCTTATACTTACCCAACGTGAATGTAGCATTGGGAAGATAGGATGTACAGGGTAAGCGGTGGAAACAAATTTCTAGCGGGGGCCTGTGCTCTTGGCCAGGGCGGTCCCAATTCTAGCTAGCACTACACACTGGAGGCTGCTGTGCCTGTGGAACATATCTAGTTGTGCTACTAGGCTTCTCAAAGCAACTCTAGCCACCTCGGAAGTGGTCCACAGAGTAGAGTTCGCATAAATTGTAGTTGTTGTAGTTCTCAAATTGAAAGTCTAGACTGTAGATGCCTATTCCGCCTGTTCCAGCAGCACGGGGCTTGGCACACAGCTTCCAATGCACACATATACATTCTGGATGATACGGAGACCAGGCTCTCGGTCACTAGGTGCCTAGGAAACTAGCCTACTTCTGTTGCCCCAAGTGGGCCGGCTGCAGGCATGAGCCTCACTGTGACCCTTGTTATTTATTAACAGTAAATATTATTTTGGTGCTGCATCCATACCCGATCTTGTGAAGTTCCAGACTAGTGGGCTCCCTACCTGTCACTTGTGAGTGTGTGGTTAGGTGTAGGCTCCCGAGTTAGATCGGGGTCCCTGATTGTGCCCTTCTAGGCGGGCACGGGACAGGGGTACCTGGTCCTTTTTATCGCACCACTGGTCATTTTTGTCGCTGTCGCAGAATATTCTTTTGTCGCGAGACCACCGCACAGAATCTTCTCAAAAAAACAGTGAATTCTGTTCGTTCCCTTAAAGGGGTAAAGCAGGTTTTCAGAAAATAAATGGAGACATGAATTCGACATCGTCGTTCGAACAGTGTCAAGGTGCCCCAAAAATTTTCGCCATCCAAAATTTTAAACTTCAGGTTGTCGCAACTGTCTGTCAACCGACGGATCGGACCTTCGACCGACCGCTAGATCAGTCAAAATGAAATCTGACTCGGAAACCGAATCTAAATTTTGTCGCAAGCATGTAGAAGATACAGCAGCCCTCCGTCGACTGTTTACTTACCGACGGATCAAACCGTCGAACGACCGCTCGATCAGAAAAAAATGAAATCCGCATCGGAAACCGAATCTAGTTTGTGTCGCTAGGATGTCGAAGATACAGCAGCCCTCCAGTCGACTGTTTGTCGACCGAACGATCTAACCGTCGACAGACCGCCCGATCAGTAAAAATACAGAAATCCGCTCGATCGATCAGAAATCCGCATCGGAAATCGAATCTTGGGGCTGTCACAAGAAGTGTCGCAAGACTGTCGCAAGGATCTAGGATGTAGAAGATCCAGTACAGCAGCCCTCCAGAGTCCAGTCGACTGTTTTCCGACCGCGTGTCCGCGTCACAGTCCGCGTCACGGTCCCATCTTCCCAAGGTCACCGTCACCACATCTTGAACAACTACAGTATCCTTTAATCTTAAGCGACCGACAACCTGTATTGTAATTACCAGGCGCCGACAACGACCAACCGACCTCCGCGGCGTATTGATGTTCTTCGTTTGTTTTTTTTGTTTGACTATTTTAGTTTCTGACTAGCGCACTGTTCCCTACAGTGTTGTTTACTCCGCCCTTTTTTGTACTTTGTTTCTGCGCTGGGATTGCGCCCTTGGAGCCCCTAGACATTTTTCTTATCCCCAACACGCATGCCTTGTATAGCGCGCTGTTCTTTTTGCAGGATCTAGTGCGTTGAACGAAGGCAACAGAAAACTTGGCTGCTAGCTCCCTTTTAGCATTTCGGTTTGATTTCGTTGGCAGTGCTTGAATTCCGTCCGCCGGGAATCTTGCACGCCGACTCCCATCTCTGCTCTTTAGCGTGCAGTTATTTGCAGAATCTCGTGCGCTGTCGGTGACTGACGCATTGCCTCCCTTTCCGGAGTTTGTTTTTACGCTGGGAGTGCTTGGAGCCCGTTGGGCATCTTGCCTATCGGGTTGGGTTCGATTCCCAACACCTCTGCTGACTGGCGCGCTGTTTTTTTGCAGGTTAGCATGCGTTTTCGGCGTCAACATTGCTGTTTTTTTAATTTTCGTGCGTTGCTGTTACGATGTGCATGCTATTGTTTTGACTATCCTAAATTGTACTTATTTACAGATCTGTGCCTGCAGGAACTCTGCGATTTTTGGCCGTCTGTAGCACTGGAAGGAGCTGTAGGCAACTCTGCCGATTTCCAAGACTGCTATTGCTTACTTTAGGATAGATGAACTGTTTTAATTGATTGATCGATACGTAGTTTTTGTTTGCTGTCTCGTTCCATTTACATGCTTTAATATTGTAATAATATTATATGTTAGAGTATAGCACAATCCTGCTTGCATCCTTCAGTGAGGCAGTGTCCATGCATTGGATGTGCCTAGCTAGATATTGTAATAATAGGCCATGTTTAAACTGTGTCAAATTCCTGTGTGAAACAATAGACCCGTTATCGACCTGTGTTGTTCACCACGGGTAAGAAAAATTTTCTTAAAATTTTCCTAAATTTTTACGACAAAAATGACCATTTTATCATTTTCGTCGCAAGCTGCGACAAAAATGACCGTTTGGTCATTTTCGTCGCAGCCTGCGACAAAGGAATATTCTTGCGACAGCGACAAAAATGACCATCGGTGCGACAAAAATGACCCGCTACCCGGGACAGGCAATACCTTGCGGTCTGAAGGGCTTTGGCCTTAGGCAAGGGGGGCAGTGTCTCTGGACACTCCCTATTTGGGACTGTTAGCTCTTGTCATTCCAGTAGTCTTAGTAGCTAGGGGTAGCTAGGGGTAGCTAGGGGTAGCTAGGGGTAGCTAGGGGTAGCTAGGGTAGCTCAGCGGAGCGGAGCTAACTTAGATAACTGAAAGTTATCTAACGGTGAGGGGTCACCGACGTAGGAGGGGGCACATCAACGGTAGATAACTTCGGTTATCTACGTTAGTGGGAGCGGAGCATTTAGGGTCTGCCAACGGAGTTGGCGGCTCCACTCTTTGACCTCTGGTTTGTTGCCCGTAAGTCCCATCCCTCCCTCCCAGTTTTTATAAGGTTTCAATTTTTCCGGGAGCAAATTTTGATTGTTTCCGGAACAATTAACTTTTGATTTTCCCCGTAACAATGAATTTTGGCCACGGACACGCATATTTAGGGTTTAGTGAGAGTTTATGGGGTTTATCCAGTAGCCAAGCACCCTAAAAACCTAACACTGAACCCTACATATGCTTTCCCGTAGCCAAAATTCATTGTTACGGGGAAAATTAAAATTTAATTGTTCCGGAAACAATCAAAATTTGCTCCCAGAATAATATAGTTCCGTTTTTATATTTTGTCCCCTCATTCTTCATCTGTTTTTTGTTGAGTTGTGTTTTCGTGCACTGTTCTTTGTCGGTGCTCATGAATTTATCATGCCCCTGCAATAGCAGTTTTGATGTCAGTTAATTGTTATAACTGACAGTCGGGCACCAGACTAGTGGGATCCCTACCTGTCACTTGTGAGTGTGTGGTTAGGTGTAGGCTCCCGAGTTAGATCGGGGTCCCTGACTGTGCCCTTCTAGGCGGGCACGGGACAGGCAATACCTTGCTGCCTGAAGGGCTTTGGCCTTAGGCAAGGGGGACAGGGTCTCGGGACACTCCCTATTGGGACTCTCAGCTCTTGTCATTCAAGTAGTCTTAGTAGCTAGCGGGGTAGCTAGTGGCTATTACCCTTCGGGTGGCTTAAGCCACCCTAACAGCGATTTAGGGTAGCTTAAGCCACCTTAACGTTTTCGATTATTACGGGAGCTATCGGTACCGGGAGCTAGATTTTTTTAGCTCAAAATGACGGCGACATTGTCTTCTTTTAGACACTATGTGCACTACAGTAATCGCCCATATTTAAGAAAACAGGGATTTTGGGCCAGCCAGCCGTACTCATCGAGTTGGGTACCCCCGCCGTCGGGTCATAAGAGAACTCGAAGAATAGTAGATCGCTCATTTTCAACCAGCCAGCTTATTTCTTCACTCAAGACGTGGACACTCACCTCAGCCCAGCGACTTTCTTAAAATTTTCACACCGCCCGACATGGACCCAGAGAGCCGCGCGCAGGTGCGTGACCTGAAACAGGATTTTGTCGACGAGATTATTTCTGACCCCAAGCACAGGCGTGGGTATAACTTCGAAGTGGTGTACGAGGATGGTGACCGCAGGGACCACATCTTGCGCGTGCAGGACTATGGGAAGGGGGATGCCGCGGTGGCTGGCGCATGGTGCTTGCTGAAAAGCTCTTAAGGTGGAATAGCTAGAATACAATGTATGTAACGTATTGCATAAGATATCTTAGAAGTGCCTCCCACCAAGTCCCTGCGGCATAGTCTGATGGCCGCACTGAACACGCAGTGTAAAAATGTAAGCATTATTTTACCCTGCTTCATTTAAGCCTGTAGTTTTAGGGCATAGTAAGTAGAGGTTTCCTATGCAGTACCATATTTGATCGAATAGCATAAGGCATCAGCTTGAGATACACGTATTATCGGTACATCGATCACTCTTGTATACCCAATATCGATCTCAATTCGATTGCCCAAATTCTATTATATTTCCTTACATTTCCAGCCAATTTTCTTAAATTTAAGAAAGTGCATTCTCGGTAGTCAGCCAGCACGGTTATCTCTTATTTCGGTCATTTTCTTAGCCGAAAAAGCCAGCCAGCCGTACTCATCGAGTTGGGTACCCCCCCACCCCCCAAACGCTGGCTAGTTTCTTAACGTCGGGTTTTCTTAAAGGTGAGTGATTACTGTATTAGGCGAGCCCAAGTTCCCGGTGAGCAATTTTGGGAAGTATCCAAGAGAGTGCAACATTTAGTAAAATTTGAGCGATTTTCCCGGTTTTTGCATACCCATGCTACTTCAACCGAGATTTTGAGGGTCAAGATGACCTCGGATCAAACTTTTGGCAAGACACTGCAGAAAGAGCAGCTCGAGATCTTGACAACATAGGTCTCCAAATTTTGAAAGCGTCTTAGAGGAAGCCCCCGGTGAGCTAATTAGCTTAAGGTGGCTTAAGCCATCTTAAGGAAAATTGGGAAATACCCACCCTACTTCAACCGAGATTTTGAGGGTCAAGATGAACTCAGATCAAACTTTTGATAAGACACTGCAGAAAGAGCAGCTCAAGATCTTGACGACACAAGTCTCCAAATTTTTAAAGCACCGCCGAAGAAGCCCCCATGAGCCCTTTAAGTTAAGGTGGCTTAAGCGGGAGTGAAACTGAGGTTAGACTGCGGGTAATAGGCACTAGGGGTAGCTAGGGTAGCTCAGCGGAGCGGAGCTAACTTAGATAACCGACAATACAGTACAGAGGTAATTTCCTCGCTAATATACCGGGTAAGTTCTTCGACGGTCAGAATGAGAAACGCGGTCAGAAACGGAGAAGAGAAAGCCCGATGTCACAGTCGACGAGTGCCACTCAGAAGACAGAACTGGTGAACTCGTAAAAAAGGCCGAGTTTGCGCCCCCTCGCCTGTGTCACGTGTAGAGACCACCTGTCCTCCCTCTGCTCTCGTCTGCTGCATGCAGCACCCATCATGCGCATGGATGGTGCATGCAGCTTCATGAAACATCTACTGTACTGTACATTATCGAACTTTAAAGATGTCACAACGCGGTGTAGCACTTGTCTTGCGTTGCTAAAAATGGAGTACTCTGGTGGGTCCACCTCGGATGACACGTCTGCGGACAAGGGTTCTTGCCCTACCAAATAGGGACGGGTCCATGTGATTCACAAATCACATGGACCCCACACGGACCTCACGTGGACCCACGTGGACTTGGAATGGACCTCGCATGCCCCAAATGGTCAGATATTTCTCCCTATGGGTCCATATGGGGTCCATTGAAGGTCCTTAAGGGGTCCATGCGGTTTTCAGTCACATGGACCTCACATGGACCATCCCCACGGGTCCATGTGGGGTCCATGCATGTGATACCCCTCAGTGTGTACGTAGCATGTGGACCCCATATGGACCGGTAAGGGCCACATGGGTCCAATGGTCAGACATTCCTACGGGTCCATGTGACGCATGGACCCCTTATGGACCCCTCGTGGACCCGTAGGTATAATCGCATGGACTACACCGGGACCACTCGGTTATCATCACATGGACCCCACATGGACCGATAGGTACCACATGGGTCCGATGGTCAGACATTCCTACGGGTCCATGCGACGCATGGACCTCGTATGGACCCGTAGGGAGGATTCACATGGACCCAGCATGGACCCCGCCCGTTTGGGCGCTGGCACGATTGGTCCATATGATTACTAAGCAGGTCCATGTGGTGTTTAAGCAGGTCCAAGCGGTAATTTAGCAGGTCCGTGCGAGTATTAAGCGGGTCCAAATGACTATTATATAGGTCCATAGGGTTATTTAACGGGTCCATGTGGATATTCGGCGGGTCCACGCGATTATTAAGCGGTTCCGTATGATGGTCTTGCGGGTCCATGCTGTTATTAAGCGGGTCTATTTGATTATTAAGCGGGTCCGTGTGCTTACCTATCGGGTCCATGCGGTTATTAAGCGGTTCCATACGATTATAATGTAGGTCCACATGGTTATTCGGCGGGTCCATGTGATTATTATATGGGTCCATATGATTATTCAGCGGGTCCATGTGGATATTCGGCGAGTCGATGCGTTCAGTATGTGGGTTATGTGGGTTATGTGTGTGGAGTATGTGATTATTCGGCGGGTCCATAAGGTTATTATGTGGGGTCCATGTGGTTATTACGCGGGTCCGTGCGATTATTTGGTGGGTCCATATGGTTATCCAGCGGGTCCATGCGGTTTATAAGGGGGGTCCATACGATTATTATGTAGGTCCATATGGTATTTTGGCGGGTCCATGTGATTATTATGTGGGTCCATTCGAATATTCGGCGGGTCCATGCGGTTATTAAGTGGGGTCCATGTGATCATTAAGCGGGTCCGTGTGCATATCTCGCGGGTCCATGCGATTATTCCGCAGGTCCATGCGGTTATTAACCTAATAGCCGGTAACGCCATTTTCGGCCAAAAATGCACGATTTGCATGGGAGGCCGGTATATGTCTAGCATACATTTGCATGCCACAAGGACCATACATGTTTTCGACACCTATCCCACCTACGAAATGAGCTATTGTATGGATATATATCACACATATATTGTGAGATATATCGATTATACACCCCAAAATTCCCAATTTTTTGGCGATTAGTTTTACACAAAAGTGGTTTCTGGTCGTTTAAGTTCTTTTGAACGGTCGCCGTTCACATGCGAGCTACCGGCCTCGACCATATCTAAATATGTGTCAGTCATGTGTTGAGCAAAAAGTGCCTACATCTCGTTGTACATGGTTTATTTCATGAAAAAACATAAAAACAAACTCGCGTTTTCCCAATGTTTTACATACTTAAGCAATGTTTTCCATACTTAAGGAATGTTTTCCATACCGAAAAGCCAGAATTTTGTATTTTGGCGACCATAAGCGAGTTTACCGTACCCCTTGCGCCCGCATATCGATCCCCAACGGATTGAATTTGACATACCTCGATCATATATGGCCACTCGCATTCTTGGCGATGCCAAAATTGTCTTATACATGCGATGTTTGTATTGATTTTAGTATCATAATGGGTTCAAAAAAATACTTTCGTCAACCCAACTTAATATGCATATCGCGAGTGTGTATACACATCAAGGTATGGCTTACGCGAGGTCGACTTTACACAAAACTTCGGAAAATATTTTTATTCGATAAACATGTCGCTTAAACCAATCTAAACATATTGCGCGCTCTGGGTATACAATTGACCCAGGCATTGAAAAGTTATGGCCGATACCGCTCGGTTACCTCCCATACTTAACCATACTTAAGAGCACACTTCAATCGCATTTATCTCACGATCTAGAAAATCGGAAGTTTTGTGTAAAGTCGACCTCGCGTAAGCCATACCTTGACATA
>LGRX02035065.1:0-16612 GCA_001247695.2 Cymbomonas tetramitiformis | reverse complement strand
CAATAGAGCGCGAGGAGATGAGAGGGAGTTTGCGCGGAGTCACATACCAACATGTGCTATAAATAGAACGTGAGGAGATGAGAGGATGCAGGTGCGTGATGGGCTATGGGTGCACGGAGGTGAGGAGAGGGGGGAGGGGAGGGTAGCAGATGACGGAGGTGGAGGGACCTTCGTAATGTTGAAGGGCTCCATCTCGGATTGCTTCTCGTGCCACCCGAGCACGGCCAGCAGATGGCGGCCCTCCTGGAAGCGCTGGCCGACCTGGATCATGCGCTTGGACGACTCCCGGCTGAGGCTCTCCACGTTCCTGTGCACCTCGGCCGTCTCGCGGTTCAGCCACTCTGCGTCCAGCTCTGCGTCTTCTATCTCTTCCACCTCCTCCGCCCCGGGCCCGCTGGAGGGCTTCAAGCTCTTCACACTGAAGATCGCATTGACCATAACGTGGAGCTTGTGGACCCCCTTGGAGTACCCTTTGTGAAAGGACTTCACCCTCTCCTCTGCGATCTGGCTCTTCTGCTCGGCCGCCCGAGCCGTCTGCATTTCTGATATTTGTTCCTGCGATTGCCTCGCCCCCTCACCCCAGTCCCTGCGTGACCCCTCGTAGCGATGGCTGTCTGGTGGGAGCCCAGGCTAGTGGTCGGGCCTGCCGAGGTTAGCCATTTCTCCAAAAGAGCTAGCAGATGACCTTGGTCCTTCTCTCCCCCAATCTGGGTCCGCACTGGAAATACCTAGTAGTATGACCTTGGTCCTTCTCTCCCCCAATCTGGGTCCGCACTGGAAATACCTAGTAGTATGACCTTGGTCCTTCTCTCCCCCAATCTGGGTCCGGGAAATACCTAGTAGTATGACCTTGGTCCTTCTCCCCCCAATCTGGGTCCGCACTGGAAATACCTAGTAGTTTGACCTTGCTCCTTCTCTCCCCCCCCCCAATCTGGGTCCGCATTGGAAGCACAACAGCCAAAGCCCCATCACACTCCACAACCTCCCACTACCGCAACAGCCTGCAAGCTGCGACCTCCTACGCCCCAGGCGCCCGGTGAGCTACGTGCCTATGCTCCCCCTGCGAGCCACCTGCCCGAATCAAGCTGCACGAAGCCTGCGCTGCGGCCTTGTCATCTTCTGTCTCAACACTGAGCGGTCGGGCGCGGCGGACCGCCTGATTTCGACCCGGCCTCTGAAAGAGCTCACCTTGAAGTTCTGCACGATGGTTGTGGCGTACACCAGCCGCCCGACCTCCTGGTTGTACTTCTCGACGCGCTGCTCCAGCTCCAGCTCGTTCTCCATGAGATCCGGCAGGGTGGCTGGATCCGGGTACACCTCGCGCTGATGCTGCGGTATGTTCAACTGCTTCCACAGCGTCTCGAGACTCGCGTACGCACTGCCCACATCCGGCCCACCCCTCACAGCGTGCATGCCACGTGGCGCCACATCGTCAAGGCATTGTCACGTATTTTGACAATGGGTGAGGATTGAGGGGAGGAGCGGCGAGGGCGAGTGGAGTAATCCGAGCCGGTGCTCGAGCTTAACTCATCTCCGCTGGCCGAGGCGAGGGCCGTCCGCTGAGGAATGATCGGACGCGGCAGATGCCGAGTGGTACCTCGTGAGGTGCGGAAGTAGCTCGCTCTTCAGCTTGGTCATCTCCTTCGACAGCACGATGAACACCGATTTGCTCAGCCCCGAGTTGGCGAATGCTTCCACTTTCTTGCAGTGCATAGGGTCCGTCCCGCACTGCCTCCCCACCGCGGCACCCCTCACCCCCGCCTTCCCCGTCACTCGCTCGCTCTTCGCGCGCCCCTCCGCCACAACACGCCAACTGGCACCAAAGCTTGTGGCCCTGGGCGTGGGGGGATCCCACCTTGCGCCACAGCTGCTTCAGCCCGCTCAATATGTCGGTGCGCCGCGCCGTCAGCACGGCCTGCAGATCGCTCAGGATGTGCTCCATCCGCTCCCGCGTCTTGGTGTCGAGGGCATGCGCGTACACCAGGGTGCCCCACTGCTCCATGTCTGTCCACTCAGCCACGGGCTTGCCTACGAGCTCCTGCAGCTGCACCACCTCCAAGGGGGGCGTCTCTGCGAGCGGTATGAACTTGTCCACCACGGCCTTCAGTTTCTCGGCGGCCACGTGCGCCCTCTCCAGCAGACGCACCTCCATCTCCTGGGACCCCCACAACACCGCGCGGCTGAGGCAACTCGTTTACATCCACATTTTTGCGTGTTGGAATTGGACGGCGTGGAGTAGATTTAGAGTTCATGGTGTTTGGATTGGGCGGCGTAGCATTTGTCATGGGTTTCTGGCGTTGGAGTCGGTCCGCGGAGCATAGATATAGGATTCTGCGCACTTGTTCATGGCTCAACACAGAGGGCGCATAGCGGCCTTTGGGTAGGGCCTCCACCATGAGAGGGCGCATAGCGGCCTTTGGGTAGGGCCTCCACCATGAGAGGGCTGGTGATTATAGATGCTGGGAGGCATGGGTGAAGGGTAAACAGAGAATGCTGATTCATTTTGAAGCTCGGGTCATCTCCAGGGGACTCGAGATTTGCATACTCGAGGGAATTTCAAAACAGGCGCCTTCAACAAGTCCCAGCCAAAACTTTCAGCTGATCTCATAAAAAAGTCCGAGGCGGGACCCGTTCAATCGTCCTGGGGTCGATCAACTTGAAATACGACGCGTGGCGAGCACTCACATCGTCTTGAAAAACGACGCGTGGCGACCACTTGCATCGTCTTGAAAAACGACGAGTGGCAAGCACTCGCATCGTCTTAAAAAACGACGCGTGGCAAGCACTCGCATCGCCTTGAAATACGACGCGTGGCGAGCACTTGCATCGTCTTGAAATACGACGCGTGGCGAGCACTCGCATCGCCTTGAAAAACGACGTTTGGCAAGCACTCGCATCGCCTTGAAAAACGACGCGTGGCGAGCACTTGCATCGCCTTGAAAAACGACGAGTGGCGAGCACTCGCATCGTCTTGAAAAACGACGCGTGGCGAGCACTTGCATCGCCTTGAAAAACGACGCGTGGCGAGCACTTGCATCGCCTTGAAATACGACGCGTGGCGAGCACTCGCATCACCTTGAAAAACGACGTGTGGCAAGCACTCGCATCGTCTTGAAATACGACGCGTGGCGAGCACTTGCATCGTCTTGAAATACGACGCGTGGCGAGCACTCGCATCGTCTTGAAAAACGACGTGTGGCAAGCACTCGCATCGCCTTGAAATACGACGCGTGGCGAGCACTTGCATCGTCTTGAAATACGACGCGTGGCGAGCACTCGCATCGTCTTGAAAAACGGCGCGTGGCAAGCACTCGCATCGCCTTGAAATACGACGCGTGGCGAGCACTTGCATCGCCTTGAAAAACGACGAGTGGCAAGCACTCGCATCGTCTTGAAAAACGACGCGTGGCAAGCACTTGCATCGTCTTGAAATACGACGCGTGGCGAGCACTTGCATCGTCTTGAAATACGACGCGTGGCGAGCACTCGCATCGCCTTGAAATACGACTCGTGGCAAGCACTCGCATCGCCTTGAAAAACGACGCGTGGCGAGCACTTGCATCGCCTTGAAAAACGACGTGTGGCAAGCACTCGCATCGTCTTGAAAAACGACGTGTGGCGAGCACTTGCATCGCCTTGAAAAACGACGAGTGGCGAGCACTCGCATCGCCTTGAAAAACGACGTGTGGCAAGCACTCGCATCGTCTTGAAATACGACGCGTGGCGAGCACTCGCATCGCCTTGAAAAACAACGTGTGGCAAGCACTCGCATCGTCTTGAAATACGACGCGTGGCGAGCACTTGCATCGTCTTGAAATACGACGCGTGGCGAGCACTCGCATCGTCTTGAAAAACGACGCGTGGCGAGCACTTGCATCGCCTTGAAATACGACGCGTGGCGAGCACTCGCATCACCTTGAAAAACGACGTGTGGCAAGCACTCGCATCGTCTTGAAATACGACGCGTGGCGAGCACTCGCATCGCCTTGAAATACGACGTGTGGCAAGCACTCGCATCGTCTTGAAATACGACGCGTGGCGAGCACTTGCATCGTCTTGAAATACGACGCGTGGCGAGCACTCGCATCGTCTTGAAAAACGACGTGTGGCAAGCACTCGCATCGCCTTGAAATACGACGCGTGGCGAGCACTTGCATCGTCTTGAAAAACGACGTGTGGCAAGCACTCGCATCGCCTTGAAATACGACTCGTGGCGAGCACTCGCATCGCCTTGAAACACGACGGGTGGCGAGCACTTGCATCGCCTTGAAAAACGACGTGGGGCAAGCACTCGCATCGTCTTGAAAAACGACGCGTGGCAAGCACTCGCATCGTCTTGAAAAACGACGTGTGGCAAGCACTCGCATCGCCTTGAAATACGACGCGTGGCGAGCACTTGCATCGTCTTGAAATACGACGCGTGGCGAGCACTCGCATCGTCTTGAAAAACGGCGCGTGGCAAGCACTCGCATCGCCTTGAAATACGACGCGTGGCGAGCACTTGCATCGCCTTGAAAAACGACGAGTGGCAAGCACTCGCATCGTCTTGAAAAACGACGCGTGGCAAGCACTTGCATCGTCTTGAAAAACGACGTGTGGCAAGCACTCGCATCGCCTTGAAATACGACGCGTGGCGAGCACTTGCATCGTCTTGAAATACGACGCGTGGCGAGCACTCGCATCGTCTTGAAAAACGGCGCGTGGCAAGCACTCGCATCGCCTTGAAATACGACGCGTGGCGAGCACTTGCATCGCCTTGAAAAACGACGAGTGGCAAGCACTCGCATCGTCTTGAAAAACGACGCGTGGCAAGCACTTGCATCGTCTTGAAATACGACGCGTGGCGAGCACTTGCATCGTCTTGAAATACGACGCGTGGCGAGCACTCGCATCGCCTTGAAAAACGACGTGTGGCAAGCACTCGCATCGTCTTGAAATACGACGCGTGGCGAGCACTTGCATCGTCGTGAAATACGACGCGTGGCGAGCACTCGCATCGTCTTGAAAAACGACGCGTGGCGAGCACTTGCATCGCCTTGAAATACGACGCGTGGCGAGCACTCGCATCACCTTGAAAAACGACGTGTGGCAAGCACTTGCATCGCCTTGAAATACGACGCGTGGCGAGCACTTGCATCGCCTTGAAAAACGACGAGTGGCGAGCACTCGCATCGTCTTGAAAAACGACGCGTGGCAAGCACTTGCATCGTCTTGCAATACGACGCGTGGCAAGCACTTGCATCGTCTTGAAAAACGACGCGTGGCGAGTAGGATAATCAACTTCTACTAACTTCATATATCCAGTAGAAAGTGTACGAACACACACTCATACGCACACACACTGTTGATTGATTTAAACTGATAATGAAATGTTTGTTCGTTACACACAGTGCTTATATCACATAGCACTGTTCAAGTGCTCACTGTTACTCAGTCATAGCTACTTCTATACTCGTACTAGTACTCTTGTGTTCTTGTGACAGATACTGTATACATTTTGAATTGATCTTCTGTCTCTTGTAATCTCATTGTCATCATTGTTCTGTTCACCTTTACACATAGTACTGTACTCTGTCATACTGTCATACTGTCATACTGTCATACAGTCATTGAATTTGTCTTTTGAGCTCTCTGTCTTTAACACTGTCTCAGAGTCCACAGTTTTCCTACTCCTCCTTACTCATGCTCTTCGAAAATATCTCAATACCACAGCACTGAGTACCTGAAAACGGTCCAAAGCTAGACTTTTGGTAAAGAAGTCTGCCAAATTTTCAAGGGCGAGCACTGCTGGAACTTCAACAAAACCAAGGGGTGTTCTACTCCTGACTGCCCCCGCCCACACGTTTGCTCGAAGTGTGGGGGCAAGCACGCCCAACAGGCGTGCACGGTTAAGTGAGATGGCAGCCTGCCACCCGAGATTGCTGTGGCTCGGGTGGTGAAGGCACATGACAGCAATGGGAGTGCCGCAGGGGCGGGAGAGGTAGGCACTGAGGTGCTAGTGGTGGACCGCGGTTGTCGCGGGGATGGTACTTTGGCACGAGGGGCACTTGTGCCCGCATGCAGAAGGCCTTCTACCCGTAGGCAGCCGCAGGTGAGCCCTCCGAGGAGGAGTTCACATGATGACATGCCGGCCAAAGTGGCACGGCGAGCTTCTCCGGGGAGAGTTGCTCTACCCGCCGACGTTGCGGGCGTGATGCCGTTGCCGACGGCGACCCATTCCTTCTCAAAGGTGTGGGATGAAGCCGGCCAACCTTGCCATGAGTCTTCCTTTGTCGCAGGGGAGGTAGACATTGGGCCGATGCCCGCTCCCGTCACGGCTTCCAAGCTTTGGCCACCTCTGCTGAGAAAGCTGTGGCAGGACACTACCACCGTGTCACTCGCAGCTGCAGGTACATCGGTGACTCAGTGGCAGGAGTTCATCTCGGAGCTACGGGATGCGGGAGCTTCGGTGCCGAACATGACAGCCAACGCCTGCAGGATGGCGGCTGCCTTTAAGACGGACCCCGACAAGGTCTTTCTGGTACGAGGTGCAGCTTGTGGGGTTGGATTCCCCTTCAAGTCGGTTCCGGAGGACACCTTTTACACGGTGGAGAACTACGTGCCCGCTGAGCATTGGGAAGCCATGGACAAGGAGATCCGCAAGGAGAGGGCCGCGGGCAACGTCGTGATGGTCAAGATGGAGTGGAGCATTCAGGGCATCTCCGCTGTGGGCGTGGTCGCCAAGGAGCGGAAGGGCGTCATCAAGTTCAGACCGGTGTGGGATTACTCCCGACCCGAGGATGTGGGAGTGAACTCGAGGATTGACTTGGAGAAGGAGAAGTTCTCTTCCATCAAGGATGCCTACGCCCTGTTGCGCCCAGGCCTGTGGATGGCCAAGCTCGATCTCACCGCGGCCTACCGCTCCGTCCCAGTGGCGGCCATGTACTGGATTGCCCACGTCTTCGAGTGGGATGAGGAGGTGCTGGCGGACACCAGAGCGCCCTTCGGCAACTCCGCCATGCCGGGCATCTTCATGAGGTTTACCCGGGGGATTGTGCGGTGGATGAAGGCACAGGGTGCCTCGATTGTGGGGTACTTAGATGACTTCCTGTTGATTGGTAGCAAAAAGGTCGTTTCTGAGTTTCTGTTGCTCCTCAGAGAGTTCGTAACCTTCCTGGGCTTCGAGGTCAACGATGACAAGTGTGAGGGGCCATTTCAGGCCATGGAGTTCCTAGGCATTCTGCTCTCCACCGAGGGCAACCAGTGCACAGCCAGCATCTCCGAGGACCGCATTCTGGTGGTGCAGCAGAAGATTGCTGACATCCGCAGGCTGGGGGCTCTTGCGGGCTCCCAGGTGCCCCGCACACTCATGGAGGGGCTGCTTGGGCTCCTGGCCTTCTGCGGGCAGGTGGTGTACGGGCTCTCCCTTTACACCCGCTACGCCCACGCCCTCCTGGCCCAGGCCAGGGGGAGGTACCTTCGCCTGACTGACAAGGTCGTGCAGGACCTGAAGGTGATCGTCACGGTCATCCGCCTGTACAACGGACGCAAGGTCCGTTTGGACCGGGTGGAGATCAAGTGGGAGTGGTTCTCCTCCGATGCATCCACGGGTAAGGGCATGGGCGCGGTGCTGGACCGCAGGTGGTTCGCGGTGACATGGGCTTGGCTGATCTGCCAGCCCCAGGAGCCCTACTTCCCTTTCAGGCCAGACTGCCCGGAGAGCTACGACATCGGCTACCTCGAGCTCTTCACCGTCTTCTGGGCCGTTGTGCTGTGGGGCAAGTACATCACGGGCAAGACCGTGGTGATCCGCATCGACAACAACTGCGTCATCGGCCAGGTGGAGAAGTGGTGGGGACCGGCCGCCTACATTCCTCTGCTCCGCCAGCTCTTCTACGTGTGTGTTCAGCATGATGTCCGCCTTCGCCCCGTGTACATTTCCTCGGAGGACAACATCTACGCGGACCTCCTCTCCCGTGATCGGGTTGAGGACTTTCGGGCGAGGTTCGAGGCGGACAAGCAGCGGCTGGTGTGGATCGAGGACCGTGACGACTGGATGCTCATTCCTACCCTCTGGCACCCGCTGGATGTGCAGCTGGGGCCCTTCACGGTGGACTGCTGCGTCTCGGAGAACGGGGCCAACTCTTTCTGCAGAGTGGGCTGGACCAAGGAGGACGACGCACGGATTATGGACTTCTCCGGCCACAACGCCTGGGGCAACCTGCCGTTCTCCGACTTCATCGACATCGTGCGCAACTTCCTCCGTTGCAAACGGAGGGCGCAGCGGGGCACTTCCGCCACCTTCCTGGTCCCGTGGTGGCCCGGAAACCCGGGCTTCGAGCTGGTGGTGTCCCTGCCAGGGGTGTTCAGGATTGTGCGCCGATGGGAGCGCAACAGCGCCCTGTTCACTGCCCCCTCACCTGAAGGCGGGGGTCGCACCTTCTGGGGCACCACTGACTGGCCTGTCATTGTGGTGCATTGCCCCCCCTGTGAGGTGAGCTGGACTGACACCGAGCTCACGGGGGTCACGGGGTGAGCAGAGGTCTTCCTCGACACCCTGCGGGCCCGTACTGTCACCCTGCAGTCGGAGTGCTTCGCCCTCAACACCCAGACAGCCTACTCCACCGGTGTGAGGAGCTGGGTGTCATTCTGCATCTCAGGCAGGGCCAGAGGCTTCTTGGACAAGATGCTGCCAGCGGAGGATGCGGTGCTGGCAGATTGGGTGGCGTACATGGTCACCGAGCGGGCGGTGAAGCCCGACACGGCCAAGAAGTACACTTCGGGGGTGCGAGCACTCCACGTGCAGCTCGGCTTCGAGTGGGTCCCGGTGCGGCAGAGGTGGGCGGTGCATGCCGTCCTGCAGGGCTGTGGGCGACGGTGGGACACACCGTCCAAGCAGGTGATGCCGATGGGGTTCGAGGAGCTTCTCCTCATCGCGGGGGTGCTCAACCCCCACAACTTCAACGAGAATGTGGTCTTTGCAGCCATGGACACTTGCTTCTTCTGTTTCTTCAGAAAGGACAACGTGTCCGTCGAGAAGGCGGAGGCGTGGAACCCGCGGGGCACTTGGTGCGGTCGGACGTGACCTTCCCCGACGGCGCCTCAGCCGACATCAGAGTGAGGCACTCGAAGACCATTCAGGCGGGCGAGCGCTACCACCACGTGCAGATGCGCCACGTGCCGGGCTCCCCTCTCTGCCCGGTGACCGCGCTCCAGCGGGTCATGGAGGGCCCAGGGCTCGGGGAGGACGGCCCCCTCTTCTGCATCGAGGACGCAAAGGGCCGCCTCAAGCCCCTCACCCACTCCTTCTTTGTGAGCACCTTCCGCAAGCTGGCGGAGCGGGCGGGCCTGGACCCGAAGGCCTACTCGGGGCACTCCTTCAGGCGGGGCGGGGCGACGGCAGCCTCCGGGCTGGCGGTGCCGGGCCACCTTATCCAAGCCCACGGTGACTGGGCCTCGGACTGCTACAAGCTGTACATCGACCTCGGCCGGGAGCAGCAGCTGCTCCTCCCCTCAGCGATGGCCGAGGGCGCCGCTGCGGCCACCGCAGCACACCGAGCTGGCCGCTAGGCCTCCACGTGCGTGCTTCACCCGTGGCCCTCTCTTGCTCTAGTGTGCTTGCCGAGGGGTTGGGTGTGCTGTCTCAGTGCTGCAGTGTTTCCCTAGGGCAGGGCCTAGCCGTTAGGCTAGACAGGCGACGGCGCGTTAGTGCTAGTCTGTGTTGCCCCCCTTGATTGACCCGGTCCGTAGGTGTTCATCAAGGCCTGTGTGGCCACCGTTAGGGGCCAGCCCGAGTTGGGTGTGTGGAAGCTTCGGGCTCAGCTGGACCACTTGATTGACCCGGTCCGTAGGTGCTCATCAAGACCAGCTGAAGCAGCGGAGAACCTTCGGAGATCCTTCAGAGAACCTGCTTGCAGCCTGCTAGCTAGCAGCTCCGTGGAAGCTTCCATTGTCACCACTGCAGAGAGAGAGCCACAGTTTCACCAAATGGCAATCTAGAGTGAGAAGAGACTTGTTGTGAACGGACTCGGACAGATGTGGACCAGCCTCGCTTGCCAGTAGTCAGCATGTAGCACAGAGCACTTGACAGACTCTGAAGGGGGGTACCCCAGCTAGCTGACGGTAACAATTTAATTCTAATGAAATTGTTATCCACATCTTGCAGTCGTGTTCACTTGTGATGATTGCAGGAGACGAATAATCCAAAATTATTGGCACTATAATTTCGGTTATCCGCCCGCAATCGGATCACAGCCCCCCCCCAGCCGGCCTGTCCACTGGGGGGAGAGATGGCCCCGCCATCTGGCAGCGCTAGCTGCCGGAGGGGGCGCGAACTCGGCTCCCGATTCGCGCCCCCTGCAGATCGTTAGATCTGCAGGGCCTGATCGCCAGGAGGCTCCCTGATCGTTAGATCTAGGGACCCAGGGACCCTGCCCAGGCCCGATCGGGCCGCTAGGCCCGATCAGCACACAGCCGAGGCATCGGCTGTGAGGGAGTTGCATAAACTGACTGTAACATCGTTACAACCAGTTTTCTCACTTCACGCCCTCAGGTGCATAGCACCGTTCAGCTTTTTCTTCCCCTCCCTCCCTACCCTTGACAAGTGGCTCTGGGATTGTTGGTGGGGGTGCCGGGGGTGTGGAAGCTTCGGGCTCAGCTGGACCACTTGATTGACCCGGTCCGTAGGTGCTCATCAAGACCAGCTGAAGCAGCGGAGAACCTTCGGAGATCCTTCAGAGAACCTGCTTGCAGCCTGCTAGCTAGCAGCTCCGTGGAAGCTTCCATTGTCACCACTGCAGAGAGAGAGCCACAGTTTCACCAAATGGCAATCTAGAGTGAGAAGAGACTTGTTGTGAACGGACTCGGACAGATGTGGACCAGCCTCGCTTGCCAGTAGTCAGCATGTAGCACAGAGCACCTGACAGACTCTGAAGGGGGGTACCCCAGCTAGCTGACGGTAACAATTTAATTCTAATGAAATTGTTATCCACATCTTGCAGTCGTGTTCACTTGTGATGATTGCAGGAGACGAATAAAAGCTGTCACTATCAACTCAGCAGTCAGTGAAGCTGGCGAACTGCACTGCAAAGTCAAACAAACATGAACAGTTCCCTTCAAATATCTCAGCACACGTTTCAAATGCTGCCAATGCTCCTGCCCATAGCAGTGAGAGAACCTGGCCAGATAACAGACTGCTGTCAGAATATCAGGCCGTGAGCAACGTGCCAGCCACATCAGTTCCATCACCAGGTTGACATAAGGAAACTTCTCCAACTTCTCCTCCGAGTCCACTGGCAACAAAGACAGTCTGGGCTCCATAGGTGTCATACACGGATTGCAGTCCTGCATAGAATACCTCTCCAGCATACGCTGTATCAGCCCAACCTGACTGATTTGGCACTCCCTGACAAGACCATAGTCACTGAAAGTCAACCTCATGCCCAGCAACTCCACCAACGGGCCCTTGTCCTTACTCGGATACTTCTCACTGAATGCTTTGAAGAATTCCACCTTCCACTCCACTGATGAAGTGAACACAGTGTAGTCGTCCACGTGTACGTACACAAACACCACCAGTGTACCAAGCTGCCAGATGTAAAAGAGACACGGGTCAATGTTGGACACCCGGAGCCTGCTGTCATAAGCCAGCAGAAAGTTCTTGCTCGTCTTGTACCAGATGCGCGGTGCCTGTTTCAAGCCATACACACTCTTCTGCAAAATTCCATACAGTACTCCCCGTACTGTCCGTGCATTAGGCCAGCTGACATACATAGGAGTGTCCACGTCCAGCTCTCCGTTCAAAAAGCAGGTGATGACGTCCAGAGCAAACACCAATAGTCCCAACACCAAACCGAGCTGAATAAGAATTCTCAACGTTGACAACTGTGTACACGGGGCATACACGTCCTCATAGTGCACCCCATGCTGCTGACCATTACCACACACCACCCATCTGGTCTTCCTCTCAGTCACCTCTCCAGCAGAGTCCAGCTTCGCTTTGTACACAGCTGTCATGCGCATTACCTTCTCACCAGCAGGTACCGACTCCACCGGCGCGATTGCCTTCTTCACGTCAATAAGAGCGCACTCCTCCTTGTGATCTGACTCCTGCCACTGCACTGCATCAGGTCCCTTCAACAACTGAACCCATCCTTTCGGCTCGGTCACTCCAACTGGCAACCCCGTCAATTTCTCCTCACGAGCTGCCAAAGCAACATGACGATTCTCAAACCTCACTCGAGCCTCACACACATCAACTGCCGAGCCACTCACTCCAGCATGACGTTCCAATATCACCTGATACGGCAACACGTGATCCTCTCGTGCCGTAGCACACACCACTGCTGCCTCCCATTCACCTCCTCCTGACTGCTGCAACTCCACCTTCTCAAACAAAGGATAGAATGAGTTCACTGTCAACTTCACACGAAACTCAAACAACAGCTCAAGATGCTCCACCCGTGCTTCCAGAAACACACTCACCGGTGTCCAAAATGTTCTTCCACCAGCACTTTTCAACTTCACTACACCAGTGAACTCATCACCCTTTGGCTCCACGTAGGCACGCAGTTCCAGTATCACTGTCGCTGTACCCCCAAACGCTGTAACGAAGTTTCCATCCAGAGCCTCGCAGTCGTACAACGATCTCAACGGTGTCAGCATAGAGGGATCCCAGGACATCACCAGCTTTCCATACTGATCAACGCGCTCGTCGAACCGGACCATACCACTTCTGACCACCTTCTCCTTGTCCTGGCTGTACAGCAGATAAGCCGTAGATCTCTCTTCGTGTCCCACGTAGATCAAAGGAGTAGCCCGATCAGCCAGTTTGGAACGCAGGCTCGCGTCGATGAAAGCGTACGCACGACAACCAAACACTCGTAGCACAGACAGATCGTACTTCTGGTTCAGCACCTGCAAGCTGGACTGCATACCCAGCCCAGCCTTGCAAAGTCGATTGATAAGATACACAGCGTGCCTCATAGCCAAAGGCCACATAGTCGCGGGCAAACCAGCAGTCGCCAACATAGCCCTCGCCTTCGTCTGCAGAAACTTGTTCATGGTCTCCGCCCTGGCATTGTTCTCGTGCAAGTACGGTGACGTTGTCCTCTGCACAATAGCATTGTCCTCACAGTACTTCTTGGTCTTTCCAGACACGATGGTAGAGTCATTGTCAGAGTGCAACACCAGCACGTCCAAGTCGTACACCACCTGCTCAACACGAGTCTCCTCCTCAAGGAACACTCGCCCAGTCGCCCTCACCATTTTGCGATAGTCCTCCAGAGCGTCCACATACTCCAGCTTCTGTTTCCAGACATAGAAGTGACACACGTCAGAAAAGTCATCCACGTGAATAGTGTACCCACGATAACCTTTTGTAGATGTCACGAACGGTCCGCCATGGTCAGTGAACGTCAGCTGCCCCATCTTGACAGACACCTCCCTCTTGTCCACCACCTTCCGTACAGACTTCGGGACCCTTCCCCTATCTGTCGTCTGTGATGGCCTCTTCGGCGCCGCCACCTGGCACGCCATACAGTTCACCGAACAGCTCAGTACATTGCTGTTCCTCAATTCCTCAGAGTTGACCCCAAGGTCCAACCCCTGAAGGTCCATGACCTCCACATACTTGTCACAAGCATGACCAAGCCTGAGATGTGCAACAACCTTCACGTCCACCCTCGGGACCACATACTGATCAAGATACAGCACAACCACTGGCCACGGAGTCCCCTGGATAAAAACACGACCAGGCTCGGACTCCTCCAGCTCAGACACGTTATAGCACTGATCCGTTCTCGCTGAGAATATCACGCTGCCCTTCGAGTATACGTGCAACTCCTCGAACTTCGCCGTCAAACTCCACCACGCAGCATTTGGCTTGTACGGCACCACAAGCATAAACTTCGTGTTCACGGGGTCCTTAGGAAAGTCCATGAGTATCTTGGTCAGCAGTCTCTCAATGAACATATCGTCGTACGGTGGATTACCCCAGAAGCTGCGTCCCGTCAGACAATGAAGAAACACCGAGTTCACCAACGAGTAGTACTCGCTCACCTGCCGATTGTGCTCGTCAGCACACATATCCAGATGAAAGGGCCCCTTCTCAATGTTCCACCTCTGGAACTCGGTGAACTTCCAGTTGCATTTGTCCCTCACCGGACTACTCTTCTTCTTGCCGCACTCCACCCCCGGCAGCGCCGCCTCCTGTACGACAACCTCAGGTAAAACATACACGTTCCCCTTTCTACAGACGTCGTACTCGCACAGATTCTTCTTGTCCTTCAGCACACGGTCCCCAAACTGTGCATACAAACCGTACTTGTCCTCCAGGCTCACCGCGGACACCAGATTGAAGGGGGACTCAGGCACATACTGCGCCTCTACCAACAGCACGTCAGCCTTCTTCGTCACCCGATTCCACAAGGTAATATACCCACGGCCTCCCCCACGAGACGTCGTCACCTCTCCAGCCATGACCTTGAACGCCACCGCTGATGACGCGTTCACCTGAGCGCCCTCAAACATAGACAGGTCATTAAAAATAGACCTCGTGGCCATGCTATCAAAATACAACTCTCTCTCAGAGTCCACCACAGTTGCTGCACACAGGTCTTCCTCATGCACCGAGTCCTCATAGTACTCCTTCTGCACTAGTGCGTCATTCTCCTTGTCTCTGTCGTACACACCGTACACCCAGGTGTCCTCCAATACCTCACCAGTGTATATCACCTTCTGGTTTGCCACTGTAGCGACCACCGGACAGGCAACATGAACTTCTTCATGATTCTCCAAGCTCCACAGCTCCTCCGCAGAAACTTCCGTACGACGCGGCCTCGCTGAACTCGATGAAGGTCCATTCTCCACCGTCGCTGCTACCGCGTCAGGTGACTTCTTCGCCGCGATTTTCTTCAGCCTCCGCGCATAGTTCTCACGAACCCCTTTCTCCTTAGCAGGATTGAGCTTGATGAACTCCTCCATACCTGCCGGGTTGCTTATCCAGCACTTCTCTGCAGAATGTACACCAGAGCACGTAGGACATATCAATTTCTTCCCGTCATTGAACCTCTTCTCCTCGCTCTGCCTCCTTCTGTCCGCAACCAGTGCTCTTGCCACTGCAACAGCCTCCTCGTCCACAGTAGCTCCCACAATACTCGATGAATGAACCGCCGATTGCTGTACGACATTCACATAGAAATACTCAGACCTCTGCATAAGCATATCAAACGAAGGACGTCGTTCCTTACTGATATCCGCAACCACCTGCGAATACTCCATAGGCATAGCCGCAACAGCCAGAGCAGTCACCAGCACCTCCACAGTTGTCGGGTCAAGCTTTGCACCCCCATAGTTGGCCACTGAGCACATAACGTCACCAAAATATCCCAACTGCTTCACCGGGTCCTCATTGGCGTTCACCGTCAGCTTGCATAGCTTCTTCATTGAGCCCGCGAGTTGACCAAACAGCTGCGGCTCCACTTTACACTTCAGTTTCCTGAACGCCTTCAACCCGTCGTTACCACAGCGTCGTACAACGTCAAAGGCGTCCCCAGCTGTCACCTGCTTCAAAATAGCTGACAAAATTGTACTGGCCATACTCGCAGAACCAGGCACAGTAACAAAACTGCCGCTGTCGTCAAAGACCTCTTCAAATTCGTCCTCGTCCTCTGCCTGTGACGCAGGCTTGTCTTCTGCCCGTGATGAAGGCTTCTCCTTTGCAGCCGTGTTGCCATATCCTCTCGATTTAGGCATATACAAGTCCAGTCCTTTGATATCTGCAATATCTGACACTTGATAGTCGCACACCAGTTCTAGCAGCTCAGGATAAAACGTGACTGCTGACTCTAACTGTGTCTTAAATTGTACCCAGGACTCATACTGATTCCTCTCTGTACCCGTGTACTTCGTCGTACCCAACAACTTCACAACGCACTGAACTGTCTTCTGTGCGTTGGCAGTGCTCATTGCACTCGACGCAGCTTCTTCATTCTCTGTCGATTTCCCAGACTCCTTCTTCTCTGAAATCAAAGCCTGAATTGTCGCTTCCATTGATTTCATAAAACTAGCCTGCTGCTCTACCAATTCCTGAAGCTGCGATTCCCTCGTAGGATACTTTACGTCCGCCATGACGGCTGTATCTACACTATCAGACCTATATCAGGCCCATAACCTAGGATAATCAACTTCTACTAACTTCATATATCCAGTAGAAAGTGTACGAACACACACTCATACGCACACACACTGTTGATTGATTTAAACTGATAATGAAATGTTTGTTCGTTACACACAGTGCTTATATCACATAGCACTGTTCAAGTGCTCACTGTTACTCAGTCATAGCTACTTCTATACTCGTACTAGTACTCTTGTGTTCTTGTGACAGATACTGTATCCATTTTGAATTGATCTTCTGTCTCTTGTAATCTCATTGTCATCATTGTTCTGTTCACCTTTACACATAGTACTGTACTCTGTCATACTGTCATACTGTCATACTGTCATACAGTCATTGAATTTGTCTTTTGAGCTCTCTGTCTTTAACACTGTCTCAGAGTCCACAGTTTTCCTAGCGAGCACTTGCATCGCCTTGAAATACGACGCGTGGCGAGCACTTGCATCGTCTTGAAAA
>LGRX02035064.1:0-12921 GCA_001247695.2 Cymbomonas tetramitiformis | reverse complement strand
AGCCCAAGTTGCATGCTGGGGAGGCAGGTTGCATGTTCAAGAGGTCAGGTTGCATGCTAAGCAGGCCAGGTTGCATGGTCCGCCAAGTTTTGAAATCTAACGTAGAGCGAAATGACAGATGTAAAAACTCTAAATCCAAGCATTCCAAAAAATGAAATCTGAAATCTAGCGTAGAGCAAAATTACCAAAATTTTAAAAATGGAAATCTAACGTAGAGCGAAATCACAGATGTAAAAATTCTGAAATCAAGCATTCCAAAAAAGAAAAATCTGAAAGCCATGATTGGGAACGTGGGTTGCATGCTGGACAAGGCAGGTTGCATGCTGGGCAGCCCAGGTTGCATGCTGGGCAGCCCAGGTTGCATGCTGGACAAGGCAGGTTGCATGCTGGACAAGGCAGGTTGCATGCTGGACAAGGCAGGTTGCATGCCGGACAAGGCAGTTGCATGCCGGGACAGCCTGCTGCATGCTAGGTATCTGCAGCTTGTAAGGCCGGACAAGGCAGGTTGCATGCTAGGCAGCCCAGGTTGCATGCTGGACAAGGTAGGTTGCATGCTGGTTGCATGCTGGGCAGCCCAAGTTGCATGCTGGGGAGGCAGGTTGCATGTTCAAGAGGTCAGGTTGCATGCTAAGCAGGCCAGGTTGCATCTTTGGGAAAGCCACTTAGAGAAGATCTGACATGATAGTTTAAGCATTTCTGTCACATTTATCGATTTTAACGTAGAAGATTTACACCCATGTGAACAATTGATTTGCTGTCTTTGCAGGCAGAAGAAGGAGCACCACCACCACCTTCAGCAGCAGCAGCACCACAACCCGCACCAGCAGCAAGACCACAACCCCCAGCAGCAGCACCACCACCACCTCCCCAGCAGCAGCAGCAGCACCATCCCCCCCCAGCAGCAGCAGCACCACGACCTCCCCCGCCAGCCAGCAAAGCACCACAACCCGCCCCAGCCAGCCAAAGACCCCCAGCAGCAGCAGCACCACGACCTCCCCCAGCAGCAGCAGCACCACAACCCCCCAGCAGCACCACCACCACCACCCCAGCAGCAGCACCACCACAACCCCCCAGCAGCAGCAGCACCACCACCACCGCCTTCAGCAGCACCACCACCACCTCCCCTCCGAAGCAGCGCAGCACCACAACCCCCCCCAGCAGCAGCAGCACCACCCCCGCCCCCAGCAGCAGCACGCACCACAACCCCAGCAGCAGTAGCACCATCACTGCCGCTCTCAAAGAAGAAGAAGAAGACAACCGCCACCACCAGCACCGGCAATGTTAATTCACTCACCAGCGGTAGGGTTTACCAATGCCGAAAAGCAGGACATGGTACCGACGTGTTCCCACATCGTATCATGGGTACGTGCGTCTGGGTATGCTGTGGGGCAGGACTACCCGCGTGACCAGCATGCTGCTGAGCTCCTTCTTAGTCCCGGACACCGTGCCCCGTGGCTTCAACTTCCACCTGATCGGGTCTTGAAGTGCCTGATACTCCTGAGGGCTATCATGCACCCCCTATCCCGTGGTTCATGGCTACCAAAGGAGGACAACCGCGATGTTGAGTGTGCTTTCGACCTCTTGACGAAACGGGTCATCAAAAGGATGCAGGTAGCTCGCCTTCCCCAGCATGCAACCTGCCTTCTCCAGCATGCAGCATGGCCTTCTCCAGCATGCAACATGGCCTGCCCAGCATGCAACCTGAGCAGGTGGGGACGTGCAGCTCAATCCTTGAATGACATTCCACCCGTGCGTTTTTTGCAGGCAGAAGCACTAGCACCACCAGCTGCAGCACCACCAGTAGCGCCATCACCAGCTGCAGCACAACCACCACCACCACCACGAGCATCACCATCACCAGCTGCAGCACAACCACCACCAGCTGCAGCAGCAGTAACGGCAGCAGCATCAGCACCACCGGCAGTAGCAGCACCACCTGTTGCAGCATCAACAGCGGCAGTAGAAGCAGCAGCGGCAGAAGCAGCAGCAGAACTGCTAGCTGCCCAGCTGGTTTCGGGGGCAAAGCAATCTTCCTTCACTTTACGCACACCAGTGGAGCGCCTGTTCACGGACGACGCCAAGCGCCAGGAGTGGAAGGAAACGAATTTGAAGGACCTCCTTCAGGTACGACTGTAGTAGCCCTATTCCAGCGGTAAACATGTCATCATGCTGCTCATATTTTTAATTTTGAGTGTGGTATTTTCTGTGGATTCTTGCAGTCGTTTAAGGGCTACAAGCTCCTTCTCCACCCCGACAAAAAAAAAAGTAAAGTTTCAATTACCAGAGGACGTTATGCTCGCGTACAACAACGTGACCGCCGTGGAGAGCGATGTGCGGGCTACCCTACAAAATAGGGATTATTCCAAAGGCTTGGACGGCACCATTCCGGGCGCCCGGAACCGTCCTGAAAATATTTGGTAAAATTCCAAGCCTTTGGAAACCGCCGGGAATTACAAGGTGAAGCTTTGGGTTTTTCCCTAGGAGTCCTATGGGGTTTCAAGCCGACGGTCCTACGGGGTTCCAAGGGGCTGGACCAAAATTTGTTAGTCCAATGGGTCCTGGTCGATTCCAAGCCGTTGGACCTATGTCCTCGGATTACGTATGACCGAAGTCGTCGGTCCAAGGCGGTTCCAACGGTTTGGAATTCATTTTAGACAATTCCAAGCCTTTGGAACTTTCCAGTCTGAGGTCGGCAGTCTGAAATCGGAGGTTCAACGGCTTGGAACCCCATTGGACCGGTCTCCGCGCAGCACGGGCGTGGTTTCAAAAGATTCCAAGCCTTTGGAACTTGCTAGTACGAGTAATGAAGCTCGAACCCGGAGGCTCAACGGCTTGGAACCCCATTGGACCGGTCTCTGCGCAGCACGAGCGTGGGTTTCAAAAGATTCCAAGCCCTTGGAACCCCATAGGCCCAGTCTCTGGGCAACACGGGAGCGTGTTCCGAAATTCCAAGCCCTTGGAACTTCCCGATCTGAGAGCGGAACGCTATGAGCAAGTGCTTGACATATAGACTGATAATTCTCTGGACCGATCATTCTTGCTACGTGCAGTTCAAGACCGTCCAAGCCTTTGGAACGATTATGGAAGTGATATCTTATGGGGTCCAGGCTTAGTCCAATGGTTTGGAACCGCTTCGGAACTTGCGTTTGATGGATTCCAAGGCGCATCCAAGCCTTCGGAACCCCTTTGGAACTCCAGGTAAGTTAGTATTATTTGTACAATGCATGTTATATATTACAGTATTACAACTGGTAGGTTCTGACTTGGCAGCACGTGGAGCTCAACGAGACCGATACACTACCGCCTCGAGCGAGGCAATAAGTTAACTAATCTTCGTCATCAGAACTACTATCGCCGATGTCGCCGACAAAATCGACGTGGCGGTCAAGCACGACGGCAAGCACGTCTGTCCGATGTCGAATATTTAATGGAACCTTGTTACCGGTATACCGTGCAAGCCGCAAAGGCTTCCATGGAATGGGCGCCACGACCACTTGATTGTTGATGTCCTTCGCTTCGATGAATGCATCTTTGGTTTCCCATGGCATATCGGTGCGCAGGTAGATGTTTTGCGTGACCGCATCGGAAAGAGCAGCTTCGAGGGGAAACCATCTACACTTCACAAGAATATATGTGTCAGTGTGCACGACAAGCTTGACGACCTTCAGAATTTCGCCATACCTGCCATCAGAAGTGAAAGAATCATGAACACCTGCAAATCGAGATCTACAAGGACGCTTTGGTCCGGGCGTCCGGAACCGTGTGGCAGCATGGTTCCGGACGCCCGGAACGTATCGAACTTTTGAATATTTAAACAGATTTAATGAAACGTAGCTTGACCATGGTCCAAACGGCCGGAACCTACACTCCACTCTTATACAGACGTCTGGAACATGTATAGTTGGCATGTCTCACCTGTCCTGGTCGTCTTCTTGCTGCTTCTGTACATTCCAGACTTTAAAGACAGACTTGAAATATCGATGACAAGTAGCCTTGTTCATGTCCCTTTCCAGCGATCTGTAATTAAAATTGCGAACTTTGACGTAAGCATACTCTGTCCACATTCTCGGTGGTGCCAAGGCGTAACTCATTTCCATCTCCGTAAACGGAATGACTTCCCCTGTGACGGGGCTCTTGCGCCAGGTTTCAGGTTGATGAAGTATCGGCCTCGTCAAGTTTTGACCTGGGCCACTGCCCCTGCCGCGACGAGCCGCCAAGCGACGTCGGTTTTGTCTAATGTTCCTGCATGGTCCAAATGCGCGGAAGCAATGTTCCGGGCGCTTGGACGTTAGTTCCGGGCGAGGGGAACACCACTAAACTGCGTACGTGAATGATTAGTCACAAAAAGCTTCGGTCAAGCAAACATGCATACCTCGTGTAATGGTCTTCAGCACGATTAAATTCTCTGACAATGTTCCCGTACCACTCCACGTTTGTAGCCAGCTAAGCTTGTATCTCCTTCTTATCATCTACGCACCGCAAAACGGAAATTTGTTAAACAATGCGTGCTTTTGACGATCTAATTCCAAACGCCCGGAACCAATCCGGAACCTGGGTTCCGGGCGCCCGGAAGGGTGTGGATGGAACGAGCCCTACAGTATTGGCTTGGGCTTTGTCTAATGAAAGGTCCAAGCAAGTTCCAACCGGTTGGACCCTACTCAATGATACGTTTCCAAACCCTTGGACCGAAATTGGACGATATGCACTTAAGTCTGGACAGTACCTGGTGTCGAGTAGACAAGTTTGCCCTTCCTCTCGTTGCCGGTCGCCAACATCAGGGACACGGTGTTCTCGCTACGTGGTTGGCTAATGGTTGGTGGCGAACGATTCGCCTGTAGCAACTGGTATAAGCCGCGTACCAGACTTACCATGCGTTTCAACTCCACCCCTTTCATCATGCTGGCGACAGGGTGCGAGCGAGTCCTGATGATCCGTCTCAGCTCGCCGAAGAAGCTCTCTGGAGCGAACATCCAAAGATCGGGAACTGGTCCTTCGTCACGCATCTGATCCGGAATATGAACGAGCTGGTGCGTTGCAATGACGAAAAGCTCAGGCGAGAGCTCAGCTTCCATGATGTCACGGACTTCCAATACCCTTGTCTTCAAGGCGTCCATGCCAGTTTTATGATGCTGAACCGCACGCCCAAAATGGAATAAATCAGTATAGCCTGAATGGATAGGTTCCGTGCTACCGGAACATTGATCCAATGTTGGTCCGGCCGCCCGGAATCGTGATTCCAATCCGAAGCATATGAACATGAGCAACAAACATGAAGCAGTTCCGAACGTCCGGACTGTGGCCTCCAAACGGTTCCAAGCGCCCGGAACGTGGGGTAAGCAGTGTTTATACTCACATCGATATCAATGGTTCTGCTCACAATCTCGCGGACCACCGTCGTATATTTCCCAACGTAGGAAGCGAATTCCGGTTGTAGCACATGGCCATCACTGTTCATCCACGCGCTGACAATCGACATGAGTCCACTTGTGATAGCAACTACGCCATGATGTGCTTTCAACTTGCGTGGCGTAGTTTGCGTTCCCGCCTTGACTTGCAGAAACTTCCTCCCAATCGGCCCCGAATCTCGGGTAAACTTGAGCCCTCTTATACCCATGGGATAATCTCCTTCAAGGCCTCCTTAGAAGGGGACCACGGAGAGGGTTTCACTACAAGAGATCGATCCCACACACACGCACACAACCTATCCTGGTTCAATACGAAACCTATACAATCTTAATTCATTCATGAAGAAACGTTCCGGGCGTTCGGAACCCACCCTCCAACGTGTGACAGGGGTGTGGATTATCTACATTCGTTCAGAAAATAGCATTCCGGGCGTTTGGAACCCGTTATCCAACGTGTGACAGGGGTGTGGACCATCTACATTCATTCAGGAAATAGCATTCCGGGCGTTTGGAACCCTTACACCACCGTCTATCAGGGGTTTGGACCATCATTATATTGGACAGGTGGTGTACTCACATCTCAGCCGTTCTGCTGGGCTCCGGTTGTCATTTTCATTCCTCCTTGGTATAGGAATAAGCCACGGCCTGTGCATCTGATAGGCCCTCGCAAAGTTTCGGCACTTTGAATTCCAGTCATCACCGAGAATCGCTGACATAATCCGGCAGGAGTTGTTGGACAAGATGTGCATGACGTCGAAGAGCAAGTCGCGTGGCAAATTAAACTTCACAATCTTGGTAAAAGCACTCGATCCTTTGATCCCACTCCGTGCCATTTTGTCCTTAATGACTTCCGGATGCATACCCGCTTCGATCATCCCGTCGTGCAGGTGCTGCAACTCCCTCACTTCTTTGTCCGTTCTCATCGCTGGCTCTTCACCTGCAAACATCATAAAAACACGATACAGTTGAAAGAATATTGTGTAAAACCACGAGTACACAGGTCCGGCCGTGGGGTGCATGGGTTCCGGGCGTGTGGAATTACTAGCTTTGATCTCTCCATATTTTCCCTATAATGGTCCAACCGGCCGGAACCGGGGCTCCCGACGCCTGGAAGTACAGTCAGAAATATTTTGAAATCTGTCCAACCGTCCGAATACATACTAGGAAGAATGCAGCAGGGATCAGACTTACTTGGATTTTGTTATAGCATCTGCGCGTAAATCGTCTTCTGCATGCAAGACTCTGCCTTTGTTGTCCCGACAATCCAACATTTGGAACATCCCATCCTCGCGTTTGTTCCATACACGTTCCCCGCTTCGGTCAATCCGACATAATCCTCGAGCACCTCGTACAACTTGACTCGAACGGTGAAAGGCTTGTTTTCGATAACGTCCCACACCCGGCAACCGTTCTTTTCGATGTCATTAATCTCGTCCACGAACTTGTGGTAGAAGAGTTGGGCATCTTTGGGTTTGCCATCAATAATGCCCCAAAGCACAATGAACTCGCTTTTGCCTCGAAGATGTGCAGGGTAATTCACCACTTGGCAGGTTATAGGTGTCACAGATCCCAGTTTATCTTTGAATTTCTCGATGCCGTCCGCGCATAACACCACAGAGAGGTTGCGCTTGTCCTTGAAGAACTCCGGGTCCTCGAGCATGGTCCTCTGCCAGCTTCGTGAATCTACACCCGCACTAACATGTCTTAGCTAGTCCAACCGGTCGGATTAGGTATTCCACACGCTCGGACTATGCTAAGACAACAAAACAGGTTGTTGTAACATATCCATTACGACCAGACTCGTATTCCACACGGATGGAACGCCATTCCGGGCGCCCGGAACGTGCCATCCATGCAGATTTACTCGCAATTATCTTTGTTAATCTACATCCGCAAAATTCCAAACGGCCGGAACGTCTGGTCCACACGTTTGGACTATACCAAGACAACCAAAATGGGTGTTGTGACATATCCAAACGGCCGGACGCATGTTCCATCCGGGTGGAGGCATGGATCCGGGCGCCCGGAATAGGCAATCCATGCAGTCTAATTGACAGTGTTTACTCACCTAATATTCCAGTGCTTCTGACGATCGGCTCATCCAAGTCAACTTTCTCCCATGAACGTGCCATCTGTGCCTGCACCGGATCCATGAAAAGGGCCTCCAGTATCCTTGTCCACGGCCACCAGCGGAAAACGCACTTGGCCCTTCCGGGTTCCCACTTGCCATCGACCATTGATGGCTCCTTGAACCGGCCGTGGTTGCATTTCGGACACGTCGGTGCCTCTTCGGGAAGCAGATCTTTGAAAAGAAAATTGCAGTTCTGGCACACATCCATCTCGTTGTACTTCATGAGGAAATCCTTGAAAAACCGCAGGCACGCTTGGTAGGTATGAGGTAGTGCTACCTCGTCATCGGTCGAGATTGATTCATCGTCGACCTCCAAGCCGCATACTCGACGTCGCAGAATTTCCAGGATTGTGTCAAAGTACGCCTGGGTCGAGTTATGGTTGGAGTGGGCCTCAAGTAGATCCAGTATGAAGCGGTTTGCAAGGGTAGTCGATTTGTCATGCACATTTTCTCCCTCCTGCAATTTAGTCACACAGCATCTGATTGATTTTGGTCCAGAGGGGTTCCACACGTAAGGACGCACCGTTCCAATGACTTGGAATAGTGATATAGTGCAGTTTTCGGAAGGCATTCAATCTGTGCGTATTGAACTTACCATGATGAATTCCGGGTCCCTTGTTCGGTCGTTTTCACGTTGCTCGCGCGCATCACTTTCCTCCTCCTAGAATACGGCGGGCATCCACTCCCATCAACCCAGCAATCCTGAACTAATAAGATGCGATGTAAGAATCTGGCTTACAGTGATGGCTCTAAAGGTGTTCCAAAGGCTTGGACGATGCTTGGACTCTTCTTCGTGGGGGAATCCAAGGTTGTTCCAAAGGCTTGGACGGGGCTTGGATATTGTTAAACAATGGTTCCAACGGCTTGGACGGGATTTAGAACTCACCGAGTCGGACGATGCATACTCAATCGGGCTGAAGAAGTTTTCACGGATCTTCCGGAGCATCCGTTCGGCATGGTCATGAAGATATGTGTCATCCTCGTGTTCTTCCTCTTCGTCCGTCTCTGATGGTGGATCCGTCTCACCGTCATCATTCACACTTTCGGCACCGTCAAGAGAGTCGTTTTCTTCATGATCTCGGTCATTGGAGAGGCGTGCGATGGGCGGATGTAGGATCAAATGCCGCCTAATCTGTTTTTTGGAGTAGCAAAATCGGAGTCTGCATTGATCGCATGGGCATGGAGTGCCTTCCGCGTTCTCGTTTCGAGCTAGTCCACGCCTTTGCCTAGCCATTATTCCTGCGAATCCATGTAAGAAGTGTGAGTTGTCTGACCGGACTTGTAAGGTTTTCAGATGCATTCCGGGCGCCCGGACCCATGGTCCGGCGCGTGGGAACGTAGTTCCGGGCGGTCGGAATTAAATACCTTCAACATTCGGCAAAAGTCCGGTTTGTCACCTTTACATCAGGATTTCTACGTTTTTAGGCACAATCCGGGCGCCCGGACAGGCCAGGGATTACGGTGTCCATCGGTTTGGAAAAGCCATCTTAAAAATCGACTAGGTCCACTTCTGGGGATTAATCCAGAGGCTTGGAAGTCCATTGGAATGGGACATTTGCTCCCACTTGAAAAATTCCATGCCTCTGGAATTCCAAAGTGAAGCATTGGAATCGCACAAAGTTATTTAGAACGTTTTGAGGATTGCAAAAATCACCTAAGGACCAATATTCCAACGGGTTGGCCCACTTAAACCAATGGCATGGAACTTTTTTGGTAAAAATCGACTAGGTCCACTTCTGGGGGTTTATCCAAGCCCTTGGAAGTCCATTGGAATGGGACATTTGCTCCCACTTGAGAAATTCCATGCCCCTGGAATTCCAAAGTGAAGCCTCTTATTTCAAAGCTTAACACTTGGCTGTTTTTTGTGTAAAAAGCCCAAAAAACAAAATTTCGGAAAATTTTCTGTTTTTTTGAAAAGTGGACATATGTTTGGCCCCGATGTTTTTGATATGCAGCGACGTGAAAAATGCAGAAAAATTGTTTTCTACCGTCAATTATGCACATCTTACGGGAAATTTCTAAAAATAGAGCTGCGACGAATTCTGTAGAAGGATTTGCTCCAAAAAAGGAACAGTCCCGTGAACGTCAGCGTTTTTTGCTATCGACCCGATCCCTGCAGGGTGTGGAATTAACGAAGACCGTCAGATTTTTCTGGTAGTCAAAATGAAACATCCAAGGGTTCCTTTCGTGCACATGCACAAGTAATCGGCTGGTAAATTAACGAAGACCGTTCGATTTTTCCAGAAATCGAAACTCAAAATGGCTAAAGGTGATACAGTGAACAGGAGGGATGTGCGCACATCCCAGCTGTTCACCGTAAACCTTTAATGGGATTCGAACCCATGACCGCGAGCTCTGAAGAGCGACGGCTTACCATCTGGACTATCGATAAGTCAAGATGGAATACACGGCAGCGATTGCAATTTTATACCCGTCGACGGAGGACAGAGGTGACAGCAGTCGCAGGTCCGCTCGAAATTCAAAATTTCGAAAAAGATCGCGATAACGCGATCCAGTCGCTCGGACCAATGCACCAAGCCGCCGGACCTGCCTTGGAACGGATTTGCGGCCGTTACTGGATCGGCAATGCCGGGAGGAGTACACCGCGCTCCTAGAACGCTATCAAATCTTCGCCGATAGCATTCAGGCAGATCCCAGATAAGCTCCTGTAAGTTTTTCACTCCTTCATGATTTCATTTTCTAACTCGGCACTGTCTTCAATAGGAAGAAGAAGAATGCCGGCACAATCATCGAGTTCCTCAATCTGCCCGAGGACTTCGATCCCAAGGTATTCCTGACCGAGGCGAAAATGGGCGAAAAGGAGCTGAAGAAGAAGGGGGCAAGCAAAGTGCTAAGCATTTTGTCTTGGCTCGAAACCCTCACGTCCCAGCTCACGGGACCGGTCAAGGACAACATGCTCTCCGAGCCGAAAGCGGCAGCTCGGGAAAAGCACACCGCCATCACCGATGCCGTTAAAGAGGCTTTGCATGATCTAGGGCTTGAGGAGTATAGCTGGCCTGTGGTTGAATTGTAGATGTAACAATAGTAAATATGTGTAGCAATAGTATATATGTACATATGTGAATAATGTATAAATATGTATATATATGAATAAATACTGAATTTAAACACGTGTGTATTTTCAGGTGCAATATCCCGAGTCTAACTCCGTCCTCTATCTCCATGGAAATGTATGTAATGTCCCTGTGCATGCTTCAAAGCCATCTCTACCATCCAACCTGGCTTCCCCAGCATGCTACCTGGCCTCCCCAGCATGCAACCTGGCCTCCCGGATGCAACCTGGCCTCCCGACATGCAACCTGGCCTTCTCCCGGATGCAACCTGGCCTCTCCAGATGCAACCTGGCACCCCAGCATGCAACCTGGACTCCCAGATGCAACCTGGTCTTCTCCGGCATGCAACCCGGCCTGCCCAGCATGCAACATGGCCTTCTCCGATGCAACCTGGCCTTCCCGGATGCAGCCTGCCTCCCCAGCATGCAACCTGGCCTCCCCAGCATGCAACCTGACCTCTTGAACATGCAACCTGGTCTGCCCAGCATGCAACCTGTTCTTAGGGATTGCGTGATTGGGGATGAGTGCTTGCTTGGCTTTTCATAGTAACTTGCACTCCGTCGTAATGATGTGATGCCAGGTGTCCTTCCTGTCCGACATCAAGATCTTTCCACCGGAGTTCCACACCTTCTATATGAACTTACAGATTTCGGGTACCGATGACATCCAAGTCGATCCATACGTGTACATCTTGTGGAAGATCTTCGGCAACTCGTTGGTCGTTGTCGACTTCCAGGACGTTCATGAGGTTCTTGGTGACCACGACGAGGCTGCTTGGCGACAGCTGTCCAGGCACTGTCAGAAGTTCTCCACGGTCGTCCTGGGAGACTTCGTCAGCCGACCTCTGCATGCCACCCGCTTCCGCGAGCTGGCCTCCACCTTGTCCAACCTGTTCGTGGAGTTCGACACACTCGTCTACTCTCAGGACAAGGTGGAGTGTCTTCCAATTGATCCCATCGGCTGTCAGCTGGACCGAACAACCGTTGTTTGGGATAAGGGCATGAATAGCACGGCGGAGGTCAAGAGGTTGCGCGAGGTCCTGGCCGTACCGAACGACCAGAAACTCCACTTCAAGCCGAGATTCCTTTCTTGCTCGATAGACATGCACACCTACGGCACTAAGTTCAACTCCAAGCCGCTGCATGGAGTCGAGTACGTGGTGCAAGGGTTTGCGCCCGATTTAAAGCATGGTGCGACTTAACCTGGCCTGCCCAGCATGCAACCTGCCTTCCCCCGCAACCTGCCTCCCCGGCATGCATATATTTACTTAACTACCTGTGTTGTTACAGGGGAGACCCGTTTTTGGGTAGGGCGCGACGGTGGTGATTTCCGTATTTACTTTTTCAGCCACACGCGGCCATATGGGGAGCTCCTTCACGTCCTCTTGCAGGAGGAGCCCATTTATGATCTTCCGGATTCGGAGGGGCTGATCCGAACGCTATGTGCCATCTACTCGTACGTTGCGTCAAAGACCAGCCTATCCGGAACCCCAATTCGTGTGGACATGTTCAGGACAAATGGGGAATGGCTGGTCAATGAGATGGAAGTTTTCGGATCGGGGGAGTTACTCTCGAGTAGTATGGATGCAGATTTCCCCCGAGATCTAGATGGCATGGCTGATAGTATCGTGGCCAATCTCATATCATCCGTCATTTGATATAGAATTTAATTAGCAATATATTAAGGAACGGCAGCAGCAGCATATACTTGCAGTGTACTTGTTAACATTTGCAACCTACTTGCAACCTACTTGTCCGGAAGGGTCACCAAATGCTCCTGTATGAATTCTTTGGAGTAGGTTTCCACCAGTCCGTCATGAAAAAACACAACATAAGGACTGTCCTTTCTGTTGGTCTTGACTGCCACCGTGCCGTGCGACGACGCGAAATCCTTGAAAGGCACAAGGACCTGCCTATAAAGCAAGTCGGTCTCCCGCCATTTACCCTTCGACTGTTTGTCTTGGTACAAGTCGTAGAACCGCGTGGCTTCCGCTTTGTCAATGAGCTTCATCTCTTCCAACAACAACCTGCATAGCAGCCAGCCACACTCAAAATACGATGTTCGGAATGCCAGGTTGCATGCTGGGGGGCAGGTTGCATGCTGAAGAAGCCGGGTTGCATGCTGGGGAGGCCAGGTTGCATCTTTGGGGAGCGGGTGCATGCTAAGCAGGCCAGGTTGCATGCTTGGAAGGCCAGGTTGCATGCTGAAGAAGCCGGGTTGCATGCAGGGGAGGCCAGGTTGCATGCTGGGGAGGCCAGGTTGCATGCTAAGCAGGCCAGGTTGCATGCTTGGAAGGCCAGGTTGCATGCTG
>LGRX02035063.1:0-40372 GCA_001247695.2 Cymbomonas tetramitiformis | reverse complement strand
CCAAGACGGGCATGCTTCACTTCCAAGCGGACTTCACCCGCATCATGGTGGAGCGCGCGGGTGGGCGACGGTGATGTGAGATGAGACTTTCAACCCCCCCCATAAGGTGGGGGGCAGTCACACTCTCTCTGATCACCCCTTGACCCGAGGTGCCACGTCAGCTTGCTTCCGCCAGTTCGTTCCGCGATAATAAAACCTCAAAGTTATTTTATTATCTCATCTTAGTTTGCAGTGAATTGCGGTGTCACTTCCTGCTAGTGCTTCCGCCAGTCTAATATATAATATATATTAGCCTTTTCTGTCAGGTTATCGGTCCACCATCTTTGGTGTGGCATCCTTTTCTCGGCTACTTTGATCACGCACGTAACCCGCACGTAACCCGCACGTAACCCGCACGTAACCGCACGTACTCAGCACGTAATCCGCACGTACCTTTCGTCTTAGCACGACCTTAGTTTTCGTCTTTCTTTTATATTGCGCGTACCTACAAGCTCATCAACTTTGACAACTTCGCTTTGGACTCTGGCCCGCAGCGCCTTCGCTGCAGGAAAATCCGCTTTTCGCACGACTATTTTGACCTCGCCACCGTTTTCCTCGTCAAATTCTACCCAGGATTGTCGTTTTCATCGGCTGGTTTGGTTAATTTTACCGAATTTTACGTTTTCCACCCATACCCAAACTCCTTGGGTTACAGATTTCTGCAGCTCACGGGTCATGGCTTCGGCGCGTCAGAGTGCGCGCATGGCCGCAATTCAAACGGCGCTTGAACTACTTCAACAACGACGATTTACCACTGGCTACGGTCTGGTGGTGCTTGGTGGTGCTTATGCACCAAGCACGAACATCAACACCGGCGTTTCCAACGACATCGACGGCGAGAACTTTGACTTGGTCGTTCTCACCACTCCTCGCATTTTGCGACCTCGGCCATCTTGCCCTCCCTGCGCCGTGGCATTTTCTCTGGTGGTGCTAGGCTACTTTCTAGAGTGGCCTCGCACAGGGGTGGGATGACGTATCCCATTTTGACTGGTGTTGGACCTTAGCATCATCGAGGACGCCGCCGCCAGTCAACGAGTTAAGCCTGCTTGCTTAGTAATTTTGGCAGCCTACCCCGTGGGAGTAGTGATCCCCACGGCACATGCATGGGCGTATGCCCCTAGCCCATCTGGTTGCCACCTTTCATGGGATCACGGCCTCTCGCCAATGACGCAATCGACCCGCCACCAGACGCATCACGGTCTGGTGGTGTGCAGCATTAAGACAAACAGACGCTTGCAATGAACGACTCTAGCTTGTAGTGCAGTAGTTTCGGACTATAAGAGGTCCCATTGGGCCTGTAACTGCTGCCTATTTTGGCCTAGGGTTTAGGTTTGGGATGCAAGCTTGCCTACCTTGTTGTGGCACCTCACGCCTTCGGGGTGAGGTGGTGTGATGTGAGATGAGACTTTCAACCCCCCCCATAAGGTGGGGGGCAGTCACACACTCTCTGATCACCCCTTGACCCGAGGTGCCACGTCAGCTTGCTTCCGCCAGTTCGTTCCGCGATAATAAAACCTCAAAGTTATTTTATTATCTCATCTTAGTTTGCAGTGAATTGCGGTGTCACTTCCTGCTAGTGCTTCCGCCAGTCTAATATATAATATATATTAGCCTTTTCTGTCAGACGGGCGGCTCGACCCCATCTTAAACGTATCGGACCAAGCGAGTGCGGCTGCGGCCTTCAAGGACGAAGTCCTGGCCTGCAGCGATGATTACGAACTCCGTGAGATCGGCAGGCGCCTCAGAAATATGATTTGTGACTTTCGAATTTTCTGGAGGTTTGGGCTGTATATCAGCGTGTCGGGAAGGGGCACGGAAAAGGGGAAGTGGGTGTGGCACCCCTCCCGGACCGCCCACCCCTATAAGTTTGGGCCTTCCGAGGATTTTGAAAAATTTTATTCAAAATTTGGGCGGATATTTAACCCAAAAAAATGTCAAAATTTTCGAAAAATATGGGGTCTAAATTCAAAATATGTCAAAAATTATAAATTAAAAAAACACTGCCATGGGCGGGTCCAGCGGCGGTAAGATGATTGCCGCGCTTGAGGGTGAGCTGTCATTGTACATTGCGGCATCCAAAAACTTCACCTGTGACCATTCTGATGTCGCATCGTTCACCTCAGCTGTGCTAGCTTGGTGGGCAAGCCATGTAGGCGAGCTGCCAAAGTGGAGTGCGGCAGCTCGCATTGTGTTCTCTTTCTCGCCGAATTCGTGTGGCTGTGAGAGAGTCTTTTCTCTGATGGGTTGCAAAATTAGTTGGTAAGCTTAAGTATGTAGAGGCGCATAATTTTTTTAAAGAGGGTTTAAGAATATATAATGACTTATTTTTTCATATTTCGTATGACAATATCATATTCCAAATTGACTATTTTTTCAACTCTGAGATTTCGGGCAGTTGGGTGCCCACCCGAGGTGGAAACGTCTCTCCGAATCTTTCGTATGCGCGTTAAATGTGAAGTAGACAATAATTTATGAAAACCGATTCGTTTTTGTTATTCTCATTGAGAACGTTAATTTCCAAATTGACTATTTTTTCAACTTTGAGATTTCGGGCACTTGGGTGAGCATTAGAGGTAGTCTAAAGGTATCGGGACGTTCTCCGAATGTTCCGAATGTGAACCGCGTCGGGGATGTATGAAATCGCTATATGTGCATATGGATTCCATACAAATATGATAATGCAAATTCTACAAAGAATCATATACATTTCTCCAACATGGAAATAACCGAGTGGGTTATGATCTCCCGAAGAGATAAAGAGGTGCAAGAATGCATATGCGCACTCGGGAAAGCGAGTGTAATAATTCATGTCATATGAAGGTACATACAAAACATTGTTGGAATCAAATCCGAGGTTATTGCTACATATCAATAATACAAACGATAAGGGGACATCTTGTCTATATCACTTCCAAGCATATCTATACCAACGCTAACAGGCGCTGATGGGTCCGATCCGATATGAAATATTCAGCACCCCGCCGAATTAAGGGCACCTCCGTCGCTATCACCGCCTCGCATGGAATGAGGCATTTCTTGGAGGTGTCCAAAACGTATGCGTCCCGTTCCCCCTCATCCTTCCATTCAAAGTATCGACCGGAGATCACCCAGGAGCCAGGACCGTGTGTGACACCATAGTCATCCTCTTGCATTTCACAATCTACTTGCATGCTTGAGGCCAAGGCCTTGACCAAGTAGTAGGAATGTGCGGCGTCCCCTTCGACCCGCACCGCAAAAACGCTTCCCCGCCGCACCTCCAAACTCACCTCCGTCGCATACCGCTCCACCATCATGCGCACTTGTCTCGCTTCCGCTCCCGACGCCGCACGCAACTCCACCTCCCTCCAAGAGTCGACATGAGATTTCTCCAAGCACCGGGAGGAGTCCGGCACCGGGTGTGTGCATTGCGCATAGCAATGGGCGCAATAGCAAGAGCGGTCCCGAAATAGGAGGCGCCCTTCACCAACCCCCGCGCGAACGCTGTGCATACGCAGCGTGCCGTCAACCGACTGATACGCTTCACCCGTCCGGTCAACCGCGCGCATTCCCCCGGGCTCCTCGTGTAGGGGACTTTCGGGTACAAGATAGAAGTGCCGCGCATTGAAAGTGACCTTGCTCTTCATATAAGTAGTGGGTGCCGGACGGGAAAGTCGTGCAACACAGAACCGGTGCAAATCCGGCGCGCAATTTATGTTTGCATAGAACTCGTCCCCCTCCGATATCACGGCTGTGGCCGCCGCGTGTTTCACATGTGCACCCGCCGCATCTTGTTCCCCTTTTGCGTGTGCCGTCTCAAAAAAGTTCCTTTGACAAGGGACACCCAAGTACCACTCCGCCTTACTCTTCCCAACATCCGCGAAACCCGCCGCACACTTATTTTGGCACCCACTACCATCAACCCACTCGTGCAAAAACACCGGTTTCGCCAAACCCCGGCCCACAAAGTAGTCCTCGATAATCGTTTTCCGCATGTACCGAACAAAGTGGTGGTCGTGCACACGGTCATCGCTCAAAAAGTAAAGATAGTCCTTGATTATCACCGGATTTTCGGAGGTGCTCTCCACTCCATCAACCTCCAAGGATGCGTGTCGCCATAGCACACACACCAAAATGGTTGCCTGCTTTAGCACCCAATGCATACTTTGTGCCGCGCGGGGAATGGTCAACTTGTGATTCTCCGAAAAGTCAAAGACAACACAACAATGCCCCAACGGTAGATTATCCACACACTGTCGATAGTGCCGGTGTTGGTGCAGCGCCATGAAAGTATGGTAGGCATAAGGGCGAAGGAAGGGGCACGTTCCGGAACCATCAAGTTCACGAATCGCCCATGTTCCCGGGTTCCCTTCAACCGCGGTGTTGTGCACAAAACTCCCTCGGCATTCGCAGTTCTTGGACTTCCCAGGTTCGTGCCCAAGTAATAGTTGTTGTAACTTGTACACCAGTTCCCCTACTGGAGTTCTCTTGTGCACAAATTGCAACCGCTTAACCGCTTCCCCATCGTCGGTAACGTGACCGGTTGCTAGGTTTTCATAACACTTCCATTCCACAAGCCGTTGAGACGTGAGTTCCGTTGCACACAATTGCAAATTAGCAAGACCCCCGCAATCCGGACACTCCCCCTTCAGGCATTCAATCCTATGCGAGTCTCCCGGTCGGGGACAAAGCAAACTCTCGGCGAACTGGCTGGTTGACGTTCCCACCTTAACAATGTCGCAAACCTCTTCGGTCCCCTCTATGACCTTCCTTGTAGAGTCGGTGCTCCAAGGAATGCGCGGACAGCACTCCTCCTTGCATGCACAGCCAGAATGCAAGGTCTCCCTTGTCCGATTGAAGCCCTCAAGCACCATCCGAAAGTCTTCGTGGTACCTGCACGTGCAAGTTATGTTGTCCTGCCTGCGAAGACGTACCACATTCTTGGGCTTGAGACCCTCGAATGTTCGCTGCTTCATTTTAATTTCCGGGTGTCTTGCTTGGAACCGCATAAACAGAGAAACTTGTGAAGATTCCAACCATTGCTTGGAGACGAACTGATTAGGCTGCAGAAGCTTTCCAGCAGAGTCGCGCGCAAGGACGACGTCCTTTTTGCAAGGACTGACCCTCGTGTTTGAGAGCCAGTACTCGCGAACCAGATTCTGCACCTGTTCCTTGCTTTCAGAAGTGTTCCGCGTCCCACGCACCAGATCGGGTACCGAGTTCTCATCAGGTTGAAGGCCCACCGTACAACCACTACTTAACGCCTCGCGCCCTCGTAAAGCACTCTCCACAACACGCCGGTGTACTCCTAGCAGCTCCGCAGAGGAAGTCACAGAAAATCCGTGCGCGCGAAAATTCTCCCCGCAGATCATTGCAGCAGTGGCCATGCGCATATTCACGTGAAGCTTGGAGGCGCTACGCGCTAACCAGGTGAATCCCTCCTTTACATTTTCTATCAATAGCATACCAAACCCGGCATTTGTGCCGCACAGTTCTTGAACAACATCGCGCTGAACATCCGGGGACTGCTTGGACACGAACTCGCTCAAAGTAGGTGCAATCTTTTCGGGATGACGCGAGAAGAGATTGTCAAGAGGGCCCAACCAGTGCTGCCTATTTCCTCTATGTAAGCGATCCAAGCTTCCTTTGCCATCAGCAGCTCTACCAGTTTGCGCTTTTTCCTGATCAGCCGTTCCGCCCTCGCGTGTGCTAGTGCTCGTCCATATCTTCGTGACATGCGTAAGCATGCCCTCCAGCTCTGCGACTTCAGCGTTGCATTCTGGTGGAAGCGGCCATTTATCCTGAGGAATACATTCCGCTAAGGTTCCTATCGCAATAAGGTATGGCAAAATTTCCTCAAGCGCCTTACGCGGTGCCATGTTGCTTACTTTCAGAATATTTGAACTTCCCTAAGTTAGCTAGGGTGTGAATAACATAGCAATTATGAGCATGCCCACAGGCGACACCGGATGGTCCAACAGTTGAGCGCGTGCATTGATCATCCAACATTTAGATTAATCGACGCACGCGCACAGATGTGAATGTGCGTGTGTGGCACGATTCATCGGGGATTATAGTGAGGCAATTGTTTCGGGTGCGTCGATCTTCCGCAACCCGATCTAATCGACGCATGCGCAAAGCGTACGAACTTCATAAGTCCTCAACCGACAACAATACCCGAATCATTTGTGCGCGTGCGTCGATGATCTATTATTCTGATTAATCGACGAATGCGCACAAATGAGCATGAGCGTACGTGGCCTTATTCGTTTGGGATTCCAGTGCAAGAATTTGTTTGGGTGCGTCGATCTTTTATCACCCGATCAGATCGACGCATGCGCACATTTTATGAAAGTCCGATATCAGACATAAACACCTATTGTTTTTGGAAGTGCGTCGATCTTATGGGATCCGATATAATCGACGAACGCGCACAGTTGTTCAGGAGCGAATGGATTTTCACCCCGATCGACACACAAGAGCCCATGATCCTCACACAAAGCAGTTTAGCGGGTCCGTCGACTTCACGATGTCGATGGACCCGCTAAATGTTAACTGCTTTATGCTAAACTTATAGGCACGACATACATGTCCAAGGCTTGCAGATCTCTCTTTAAAAGTGACATGTCGAGCACTCGAAAAGAAAGTATCGCGCACCACGGGCTGAAAGCAATGGCCAAGCAAGGAAAGGCCGGACCTTGTAGCGCCTGTAAGAATCCCTGGTTAGCCACCTTGAGGTGCAAACTGTGTAGCAATTTTTATCACCACAGTTGTAACGCGCACCCGCCCTCGCTGTATCCGAACGAGTGCAAGAATTGTGGAAAGGACGCTCGCGACAACTGCCTATTTTGCGGGTTGTATTCCACGCAAACTTGCTTCCAATGCAAGCGCGGTTTCCACATGCGTTGCGCACAAAAGCAGCCAAATAATCGAGCAGGCGCTGGCTCTTGTGGCAGAGGGAATTGCCTTGGAAAGGCTGCGTTGATCTTAGCCAAACCGAAATCTCAGCAACCTGCACGCGCGCCGGAGTTTTCGCAAAGTCAACTGCCTCCCGGAAGTAAGCGATCTTACGCTCCCCTTGTGTTCTTTTGCCTGATCACAGTTTTACGGATAAAGTTGAGTTAACCAGGTTTCTCGGGAGCAGGGAAGAAGAAGGCAGGCCCTTCTCCCGCCAGGAAGGGAGCGCATGTGCCTATCGAGTCCATAATTTGCCGTTTCTGCGAACGGCCTACTCCAGAAGGAGGCCACAGATGCCTGACGTGTGGCAAGAAATATCACAATTTCTGCCTGGTGCGTTTACTTCGCTTGCGTCTTCCCACGATTGTGTTCTTCCCCTAGTTTTGAAATATCAATCATCCCGTGTACTTTTACTGCAGTTGGAATGGAGAGGCCTGGAGGAGGTGTGCTGCTGTGGCGACCCAACGTGCATGGCTGCGCAAAAGATTGAGGTGCGCGTCTTACTATCTGTATAGTATTCCCGTAGTTTTTTGGGTTCCTGTGATTGTGTTTGTGATTAATTTGTGCGCATCTTATAACAGGCACCTTCTACCTACACACCCTACAAGAACCCGACGGGGGTGGGCTCTTCAGGGACATCCCGAACCGTGACACAGGCTGGCCCATCTGGCGAGACCGAGGCTCCGACGCCAGCTTTGGAGTCCGATACACAACCCCCGGCTTCAGCGGTTACCCCGTCTGAGATCGCGCCCCTTCCCGTCGCGGTCGACTCGCCGCACGTGGATCCAATCCCCGAAGTCTCCGCACCCCTCGCCGCCACCCCCCCTTCTGAAACCGCCCCCCCTGCCGTCGCAGAGTCGCTCTCACCTGCGAATCTGACAACTTCCGAGGTACCCGCTCCCCACGCCGACAACCTTACCGAATCGGCAACTCCTGCCGTCGAGGTTGGACCCATACCATGGTTCACAACCATGCTTGGAACGTTGAATCAAACACCCGAAAACCCCACGCCCGTCGCCGCCAGCCCCTCCGAAATCCAGCCCCCTCCCGTCGCGGACCCGTCCCTACCTGTGGATCCAACACCCGAAAACCCCACGCCCGCCGCCGCCAGCCTCCGAAATCCAGCCTCCTGTCGCGGACCCGTCCCTACCTGTGAATCCAACACCCGAAAACCCCACGCCCGTCGCCGCCAGCCCCTCCGAAATCCAGCCCCCTCCCGTCGCGGACCCGTCCCTACCTGTGGATCCAACACCCGAAGTCTCCGTACCCCACACCGCCACTCAATCCGACACCGTTTCCCCCCCTGCCGCCGCCCAACTGCCTCCCGCCTCCTCGGATACCGCAGCCCCTACCGCCGCGATCTTGCCAACCTCGGATCCAACTCCCGAAGCCCCTGCCCCCCTTGTGGTTGCAGGCACCACCGATCCCCCCTATGTTTGGAAACGGTTGGCGGACAACCCACCCGCGAATAAACAGGCATTCACAGCTTTTGCAAGCATTCACCGGTTACGTGTGGAGAAGTTCAAAGATCTCTGCATCGTCACCGGTAGCGACGAGTCCTATTCCGTGAAGACCGGGTGGCAATTCGGGTGCATGGTCAGCCACAAGGACATCCCGAGGTCGCGGTTTCTGGCCGGAACCTTGGTGGCGGCTCAAATGAAGAGGGGGTGGTTTGTTCTCTGCTGGGGACCGGTCGATGCAAGTGAGACGGAACAACGGTGCAGCCTGTTACGGCTGAATCGACTTCAACCCATCAAAGAGAAACACATTCCATGTCCCCCAGGGAACTCCGATGAATTGTTCATGAAGGAATGTTGGCGTCTCCAGCAGCTGTACAACTTCTCCCCCACGGAAGAAGGCCAACGACCGGTAAATAATTTACTCAACCCAACCCAATTTGTTTTCTCCATTGCACACACGAACTACATGAAATTTCGGAAAGGTGACTGTGTTTTTTTGGCAGGTACGACCATACAATGCCGAGGAGCAAACGGATCAAAACCGGAACCGGTCCGAATTCACGTTGGAGCCCGGAGGCGCCCCCTCCGAGAGGGTGGTTTCAAAGAAGAGGAAGGATCCCCCTTCAGGCAAAACAAGTTCACGCCGGACGCGCGCGCGCGCCCCCCCTCGTTGCACGGAGTCGCGTTCGGTGCAGGAGATCGACCGGGGCGACGAGCATACTTCTCCCGCAGCGGTGGTGGTTCCCCGTCGGCCACGAGATCGCGCCCCCTGGGGTGTTCCACGCACACTCCAGCTCGACGACCCTGTCCCTGCCAGGGATTTTCTCGGTGAGGCGCTCCAAACGGAGCTGGAGCCTCCAAGTCTTCTTCGTGCACGCACACCGCGCGGTGCTCCTAGGCCGTGGACGTCGGAAACACAACCCGCTACTCCCGACAATCCCACTCCCGAGTCTGCCCCTGAGTCGGTGGTGCAAGATTCCACACCCCAGCAACATGGCTTCGCAATTGCCACCAACAACCCGAACCTGACACCGAACCCCGCTGCTCAACAACCTCCACGGGCTCCGAGTCCCTTGGCAACACTTCCCCTTGCGTCCGATGATGGGGTCTCCCAAGTCGTTGCGCAACTCCAACAGAGCCAGCAGGAATTGCTTGAGCGGCAAGCTGCCGCGCACCAGGAGGAGATGCGCCAGCAGCAAGCCTGGTTTCAACAGCAGCTGGTGACTCTCCAATCTCAAACGGTCCATGCGCCGGGCCCGGTGCAAGAGCCGTCCGTGACATCGCACCAAGTGCTTCCCCTTGGTGGTGGGGTTCCCAACTTTGTGCCTCCAGCCACTATTGCTGGTGGCTCGGTGAACTCTGGCCCCGCGTTGTCTTCTTATCCCCTTACCAACCCGGGGTTTTCCGGGGCTCCCACGCCCTCCGTGACCACGCAATACCCCTACCCCGCAGGCTCCCAAAGCTACCAGAGGATGCTTATGCCACCTCCCGCGTACCCTACGGAGCTACCCGTCCGGTCTCCCTACCCAACTGGGGGGGACTACGTATCCCCGAGGGAGATTGCTATGCAAAATGAGCTCCTCCGCCAGAACGAAACCGCCTACCGTGAGCGGATGCAAGCAATTGAGGACCGTGAACTCGAACTCGCGCGTGCCCGCGCCACCGAACGTTTCAAGCAAGAGCAAAGGCGCTGGGGAGGCTTCTAGGCAGTAGTTCTGCTATCCATTACAGGCAGAGAGTCTGACCGAAACCTGCAACCTGTATCGCAATGTGCGCATGAGTCCGTAGAGCTCTTTCGTATGAAGTAATATTACATCTTAAGTATTTGTTGTGCTTGCCTTACTAGAGCTTATCTCCTGGTAGCTAGATTTCCATCTCGGGAGAACTTGGAATTGCACATATTGCATTTTGTGTTGCATACCCTACGGCGTGTATGGCATATGCTTTATTATAACCTTGTGAATACGTACAAATATGTTAGAATTGTATTCTCCATTTCGGGACCCATTTCCCGAAACAAGAATGTGCAATTAGCGCATGATTCTAGCATCACCGAGCGCTAAAACCTAAATCATCGTTCACATATCAATTTGGATAGGAGCATATCATCACATACCAACTTTTTATAACTTCTATACAACTTATATTGTAAAATACAAAAATTATGCAAAATCTACCAACTAATTTTGCTTACCATGCTCTATTGAAAGAAATGTTTGGATCGGATCAAGACAGTTGTCTTGCCGACTACCTCCAGGCTTCTTTGATGTTGCGATACAATAAGCGGTTGTAAGTTTAATATTTTGAACTCGTAACTTGTAAGTTATTATCCTCTCGGCTCCCACACCCACAGTGCATGTCTTTTGACTGTTTTCCTACCTACCTTATTTGCTTCATGTTCGCGGTAATAGGATTTGCGATAACGAAGCATCACATTCTAGTTGCCTTGTTTCCCCTTGCCCTTGCTGGCAACGACAAGCAAGGTAACCCAACACCCCAATTGTGATGCCTAAGCAAAACCTATTGCGTGCGTGCAGACTCATAGGTCTAGAGGGGCTTATAATTTATATTATATCAATTTGCAATTATGTAGAAAAATGGAAAAATTTTGAAAAATATAGGGCCCTTTTTTGGGTTGGCAAAAAAATTTGGGGAGAACTAGGAAAAATTTCAAAAGAAAATTTGGGTGATTTTTAAAAAAATCCTCGGATAGGGCAACTATAAGTCCAAATGGAGCCTAGTGGTTCCAATCAGCCACCTCCGCCCAATCTTCAAGGAAAATTTGCCTAGGGCATACGAAACTACAAGCTCCGAAGCGGGGGACGTCCTTCCTAGTGGTAGTGAAGATGATGTTGATGAGTAAAACTGTAAATATGTAAATAGCTTTGTAAATAAACCGGAGTGCTGCATCCTTCTTTGTTCCATTTGTATCATCCTGCCAGCGAACTGCGTGCGTGTAACCTGAACGCATACGTATAGCGACTTTTGGTAGAGTTGCAGAAGACATCCAGAAGACATCTTATGGACGTCTTCTGTATATCTTCCGAATTCCGGAAGATGTCTTCTTGACAACTTCTGCGTTCCAGAAAACGTCCGGAAGACGTCCAGAAGACGTCTTCTATGCGTCTTCTAATGTCTACCATCTTCTGAGTTCCAGAAGACGTCCGGAAGATCTTCCGGGAAGACGTCCCGAAGATATCTTCTGAATGTCTTCTGCATGACTTCTGTAAGGGGCGTAACCGGTTGACCTGAGGTCCAACTGGTTGGAAGTGATTAGTGCAAATTGATTAACTGGTTGGGGTTAGCTAGTAAGTAAATAAGAAATTGATTAACTAGCTACAAAGGGTTAATTGCTTTTTTTGCACTAGTTAACTGGTGGTTTAACTGGTCACTGTATTGCCAAAATTGAGTATGTGGATAATGCGGCATTAAATGTTGCACATTCGAGGTCCAAATCGACCCATTCGGGTATACGTATTAGTTGTGCCAGATGGCATAATTACTGGCAACGCGAGGTACTTATTATTCCTATTATTAATGAAAACCTATTACATCTCAGTAATAGGCGAGCTCTTGCACAATAAGCGAAGTACATCTTTCGGGTAAGCTTAATCGAAACATTTCCACCCTCACCTCGAGGACCGCTTTTTGAAGCTGTCGATGCCGACAGTTTCTTCTTTGTACGCCCCATAGTATCTAAAGCCTTTTTTAGCGCGATATACCTATATCGAACGGACAGTTCTGCAAAATTTACGAACTCTACAAGTGCTTACTGTATATATAGATAAAGGCTTATGTTTCCAAGAGATACCAGATAGAGAAGACAACAACTGGCTTCGTGAAAACGCTCGACACTCGACTACGTGCTCATGACACTCATCTCGGCTCACGCGATCAGGTTGATGTCACTCGACTGTGACGAAAATAAAAAAATCTCGATTTTCCGATTTTCCGACCGATCGCAATGGGCAACATGGGTGATTAACTGGTAATTAATAAATTGTGAGGGGGGTCAGCTCGTTACTGCCACTAAGTAGTTGATTCGATTAATAGAATTGATTAACTAGCTACAAACGGTTAGTTCGAATTGATTAACTAGCTAGGGTCAGTTAGTTAATAAAAATGAAATTGATTAACTAGCTAGTAACAATAACTGGTAGTAACTGGGTCTAACTAGTTAACTGGCCTAACTAGTTACGCCCCTTAGACTTCTGTATATCTTCTGAATTCCGGAAGATGTCTTCTTGATAACTTCTGCGTTCCAGAAGACATCTTGAAGACATCCAGAAGACGTCTTCTACGCGTCTTCTAATGTCTACCATCTTCTGAGTTTCAGAAGACGTCCGGAAGATCTTCGGCGAAGATGTACAGAAGACGTCCAAAAGATATCAAGAAGACGTCTTCCGGGATTCAGAAGATATACAGAAGACATGCAGAAGACGTCCAAAAGTTAAATCCTGGATGTCTTCGCCGAAGATCTCCCGGACGTCTTCTGGAACCCAGAAGATGGTAGACATTAGAAGACGCGCCGAAGACGTCTTTCTGGATGTCTTCTGGACCCCAGAATACGTCCAGAAGACGTCTCAGAAGACGTCAGAAGACGTTCCGAAGACGCGTCTTCTGATTTCCCCAGAATGTAGGGGTGGTGACTAATGTGGTTTCACCAGCTTCATTTTCAGGGTAATTTTTAGAATCAATAGCGTATCCAAGTTCGGCCATAATGTGGCCTGTACGCCTGTGAACCAATTAAAACGTTTGTCTTTTGTGTGACTATAGGTTGCATAGTGTGAGAAGGGGAAGCCCGAGATAGCATTATTACTCATTTCATTGTTCATGCGTTGTGAATCATTATTTTAAGCCACAGGTTGCTGTTTCTACGATATAGTGAGATAAGGTAGGGGTCAGTGATACGGTCATCGTCGTGGTTGTGTAGGGATGACACGACATATTGAATGTGAGCAGTGTAGTGCTTGCACAAAAATATAAAAGTTCCGGAGTGCGCATGTTGTGTTGTGTTGTGTAGGCGAGTGCGGCACTTATAGTGTGAGTAGTGTGATGGTGCTTGCACAAACATATAAAAGTTCCGGAGGACATGCATGCGCTGGAAATGACACCCTGACTAGTTCGTACAGTCGGGTGTCATATTCAGTGTGTTATCTTCGGTGATCAGCTTGTGTGACAAACTCAGTATATATGTCTATTATCTGAGTTTATCTTGGTTCGTTGTTTCACCGTCGGCAGCGTTCCCCCTCGTGCACTGCCGAGTTTCTTGCAGGTTATGGGCCCACCACGCTTCCACATGCATGCGTGTTGGACCGGCGATGTGAGTACCGTGGTACCCGCACAAAAATCGTATAAAAGTTCCGGAGCGCGTATATTGTGTTGTGTCGGCGAGTGCAACACTTACAGTGTGAATAGTGTGGTGTTGTCACCAAAATATCAAAGTTCCGGAACGCGGGCATAGCATAACGTATCATTTGAAATGCGATCATCGCATGGCACAACCTAAACGAGGTATCAAAAACGAAGAAGCGGCGGCGGCGCGAGTGACATTCCAATTTCCAAAGCGGGGTAGTGAAGGAAAAGGTGGAAAGTACCGTAATGTGCGGCGTAGACAAAGTGCCTAGATGGGATCAAAAGCGGTAATCCCCAAGCAATTGATATATACATGTGAGAGCGGACCCTTACTTAATTTATGTAATTGTGGCTTTAGTAGGGTGGGAATAGCAACACTTTCAATAATATTGATGTCTTATTATGGTTGCCGCTTGACAAAAACTAGTTTGCTTTGCGATTTGAATGGTTGAAAATAAGTGAGTATTGAAACCGTTATGTTGATTTGTATCGATTATTCCATACCCGTTTTTCTGTTGGTTTCCCCTGTAATTCTGCGACTTTCATGGCCAATAAAAGGAAACGTAAAGCATGAATCCAAAAAAGTAAGACTTATGTATACCTTCGAATACAATCATGTCTAAAGGAACGCTGAAATTTTTAGGTCATTTGAACAACCTTTTTTCGGGGCGTGACATAAAAGTCCAGAGCCTTACAGCAATTTGTCTCCAATTTTAATCCTGTAATTTACGTATAATCTATGACGGACATGACAGTGACAGAATTGACCAAGAATCTGAATGCGGCGATCGCGAGCCTTGCTTTTCCTTTAGAACCTGGTTCTTGCCGTCCAGATTTCTTGAATTCAAAACTTCAACAGCGGACCTGTCGCGAGCTATGAAGTAGTTTTTTCGCGCACTTCGCGAGGTCGAGAGTCTTCGGCCCGTTGACCATAGCCTAAAAAGGCGTCAACGGGTCGCTGTACGGTGTCCGTTTTTTGCCACGTGGCCTAGAGACGTGGAACGGGAGCTACACCGGCTGAGCGGATGATGCCGCGGCCTCTGAAAATCAGTGAAAAACAACATCATGGGAAATTCGGACACCGTAGGTAGTTTTAAAAAGGCATATATAGAGGACTTATGTATGCCTTTGACCCTCCTGCGGTGACCGGACATGCGCTTTCCAGCATCCGGTAGGGTAGGATGCCGCCATCGGGTTTGGGTTTGCGGAGTGCGAGAAGACCCAGTCAGTCAAGACAGGTCAAACAGGAAGCACTGCAACGCTCAGGGTTTCGCACTCAGAATCTCCCTCTCAACATACAGAAGATATAATATATAGTTCTAGTATGCTGAGTGTGATGCGAAATGAGCTAGTGTGTGCTCTGTCTCATGTGACAACCGAACTCGATCAGAGGAGGTGACAATCAGGTCAGTGAGGTAGTCAGAGGTGTCGAGCCGTATCGGTGATGACAGCGGTCAGGTCGGGTCGGTGATGACAGCGGTCACGACGGGTCGGTGATGACAACTCTGATGACTGAGCTCGGACTGAATGTCAACTCCAGCACACCACCTCGAGTGAGGTGGTCAGACCAATAACCAATCAAACCAAGATACATGCCACTAATCCAGTGCCAGAACCAAAATCCAGAAAGATGATGGAAATGGTGGAACTGCAGTCACACCGTGTCAGGGCTGAAAACCCCGAAAAGCTGGTCCGTAGACCCAACGTCCTGACACGGGCAGTAATCTGTCCCTGGTGCCACCCTGCTGTCGGGGGATAGTGATATGTCATGTCTCTGGAGGTCCACACACCGTGGCTGCAAGCTATCCGGGGTGCTTCGTCAGGGTTAGGATAAGGAGTGCCGAAGCAGGTCCAGATCCGCCCGTCACCGGAAAGACTTACTGCAGAGGGAGAATGAAGAGAGAGATCATGACTGACAGCAGCGGTGGCTCTCACGGTCGGAACAGACACTGTAATGATACTGTGACTAATGCAGTGTGACTAATACCATAGAGTGAGCTCGGAATACAATGTCCATATACACAATCTATCAATGAGTGCACATCATTTTCTATCTAATACAGTGATTCATTTCTAAGGAAAACAGTAGCTAACATAAAGTAACCAGCCATAAGTAATTTTGAATATAGGCCAGTACCTGCAAAGCACAGTCAGCTACACAAACAACCCAAAACAGGAAAACAGGAAATCAAGGTACTCACAGTCAGATCATGCTGCTGCTTTCTGAATACCAGTAAATCATTTCTGAATAACTGCAGCCTGAGCCTTACCCATGGCCATATATTGCTGGAACATCTGAATGAAGTATGGCTGCATGTCCTTGACTGGAGGGACTGGCTTGGTGTAAGGGTCTGCCAGGTTCCGAGCTGATGGGACTCTGGCACACCGAATCCAGTTCAATCTGACAAAGTCTCGGAGGACATGAAATCTGATAATCACATGCTTCACCTTCTCGGAGAGGAGGTGATGCTCGACTATAGATCTGCATGCATCATTATCCAGCAGTAGAGGAATAGGTAACTCCAGGCGGGGCTGAGCTGAGGCTGTACTGATATATTCTCTGTTTCTGTTGTTCTGGAATTTGAGGGGGGTGATTTCATCTGTACTGAGTTCATCAGGAATTGTAGGAGAGTTTGGGCGGACTGAGGTCAGACCGTCTGCTGGCTTGTTTTGTTTGTCAAGCAGACGCCTGAGCACTGAGGTAGTCTGAAGGGAGGGCATGTCAAAGTGAATATCCGTGGCTGCTCTGTCAAGGTACTGTATAGCATGGTCAAGATCGGAATCAAGGGGCTGCTGGGAATCAATACGGTGAGTGATCGAACCAAATATCTCGGTGAGCATGAACATCAGTGACACCAACCGCTGTGCTGCTGTACTGGCTGCAACATACTCTGACCCTGTGGAGGAGACCTCAGTGATGGTCTGCCTCCCTGAATGCCACTGCAGTATCATACCAGCCAGGAATATCACGGAGCCAGAATAAGACCGGGCATCATTCTCTAAGTCCCTAGCCAGGTCAGCATCTGAATAACAGAACATGGTGATGACCTTGACCGGAGTCTCGGGGTAGTAAAATGCCAGAGAGTAATGAGCCGTGCTGTCCATGTACTGCGCAATTCTGATCAGAGCCTTCATAGACTCCTCAGAAGGGCATGATACAAACTGAGCCAGATAGATTACGGGATAGTAGCAGTCAGGTCGTGAGCCACGGGCCAGCCATAGCAGTGAGCCGAGGATGGATCTGTAACTGGGGACAAGGGATAAGTCTGGATCTGCTGGTTTCTTGATGATGAGCTTCGGGTCCATAGGTGTTCTGAAGGAATGAGCTGTGATGTTGTTGTTGGCCATTAAGTCCTTGATCTGTCTGGACTGGCAAAGGTAGATACCAGTCTGATCCTGTCTGACCCGCATCTGGAGAACCGATGTGACCTCTCCGAGATGCTTAGCCAGAAATCTGGCTCTGAAAGCTGCCCAGAAGGCATCCTCAAGCTCTGTACTGGCGACCAGAATGAAGTCATCCACATAGACAACACACATGGCCTTAACCAAATCAGTGTAGATGAAATATATGCAGTCATCATGAGAGGACTGCCTGAATGTCGCCTCGCCGAACATAAAGCTGAGCATGAAAACCTTAACCAGTCTCTGCCAGGAAGCACCAGCCACCTTAAGGCCATACAGTGCATAGTGCAGTAAAGCACCACCGAACCCCTGATAGGTGTAACCAGCCGGAAATGATACCCATACTGGAACATCCAGCTTAGCATTCATAAAGGCCTGGGAGACATCGAAGTGACTCATCTTCAGACTGAAGATGCTGCCGAAGATGAAGGCCAGTCTGAAGGCATAAAGCTGTGGTGTGGTACAGGTGGTCTCCCACGGAAGGTAGCCGTATGTCTGCTTACCATTGGCACACAGTCTGGTTTTGAAGATCTGCCGTGTGCCGGATGGTGCTGAGGGGTCTGGTTTGAAGGGTCTGGAGAACACAAAGAGAGTGGTCAGGCCTTTGGTACCCGAGGGAAGGTGTCCCGGGACCATTTTATTGTCGGCGGCCAGACCAGCCACTTCGGCATCCATAGCCTCCTGCCACTGAACTGCTTCTGGGGTGGAAAGTGCCTGCTTGACACCGTGGACTGGTTTGAGCTGGGGTGCAGAGATATTGAACATGTGCACCACCAAGTCCCTGGGTCCTGATCTGATGAAGGTGTCAGCTGAGGTGTACTGCTGCGGAATGTACTCGGGGCGGACATCTCTGCTGGGATCATCGGAGAAGGGAAGGAAGGCGGCGGCATGAGTGGACGGAAAGCTGACGAGGGTAGCAGGAAGGTCCATATGCCAACCATAGGTAGACTCTGGAGTAGGCTCAAATATTACACCATAAGGTGTGCTGCTGCCTCTGTCGGTAGAGATGATGATAGCGCCATATGAAGGATGTCTGCGGCTCTCTCGGGCTCTGACAGCTGTCCAGATCGGATAGTGCTCATTGACCGAGACGGTCTTCCTATAGTGTGCGACATACACCAGCAGGTGTCCGTAGTGTGTACCGTCGGGTGTGGACTTGACATAATGAACCACGTCAGTCCAGGTATTGTCCCTCGACGGAACAGAGAGAAGCACACAGCCGTAAGACTGTCGGTCGGAAGTGCAGTAGTATGAGCTGATCTCAATGATCTGGGCATAGGTACAGTCGAGTGTCTCTGAGAAGGGAGATGGCCTGATAAAGGTAGCATCAGCCTCTCTGTCAGCTGCCATAGTGTCTGGGAATGCTGACATGGATCTGCCCAGGTGCTCATAGGTAGGTATCCAGTGTGGCTTGCCCACAAGATGTACTGTGCCGTCGGAGGTGTCTAGGATCTTGTAGGCATTAGAGCCCATAGAGATACCAACCATGCGGCCTGCCCATGATCTGTTCTGAAGTTTTGATGAAATGCCTGGCTGTCTGCTGTTCCTCTGCTGACTGTCCATAACCACATAGCAGTGTGCACCAAATGCACGGAGACGACGGTACTGAAAGTGATGACCTGTCATAGTGTGGATAGGGGTAGTCACCACTTCCTTGTGTGGTGTAATGGACCACAACAAGGCACCATGCTTAGCCGCAAGCGGCCAGTAGCTGAGGTCAAGTCCAGAAGCTGTGAGGATGGATCGGATCATACGGGACAGGATGCCAGTGACATTCTCCGCATAAGGATTGTCCGTATGGACTGTGGGAGAAGAGGTCTGGTGGACAATGCCGTGCTGCTGGTAAGCTGCCCGGCATTTGGCATCTGCCATCTCAGGTGCACAATCAGTCCTCAGCACCATCTCAGTGTCTGAGACTGTAGAGGTGGACAGGAATAGCTCATCAATGCCGTAGGAGAGTGATCTGGTATAGGCAATGAATCTCAGAAGACACACATAGTAGTCTGCCTTAGAGGCAACGGTGAACACAAATAGGTATCTGGTGGAGATGTCAATGAAGTGAATACGGTATCTATGCCCATTATAGTCACTGGGTGAGATGGGGCCTGTCATGTCTGAGGCCCATTTCCGGGCTGGCTGCTGCTGACTGGTACGGAGGCGGTCTCTGCTCGGGGCTGAGTTTTGTTTGAGGCCCGTCGTAGCACAGACTGCACACCACTGAGAGCAGGTGGTAAGTGAAGCAAGAGCTGCTCTGGAACACTGTGGTCTGCCCAAGTCTACCCCTGGCATGTCATAGAGACGGAGGATACGGGTCATCGAGGCATGCCCGAGAGCATCATGCAGCTCAAGGGGAGGACTGACCCTGATCGGGGTGTGGCGGTCTCGGTAGAGGATGCAGATGGGAAAGGGTGTGCCATCGATGAAGACCCGACCAGGTCCACCGTCAGAACCAGCTGGGGTGAGAGGGTGTGTGGAGGTGTAGGTGTGTCGCTCAAGGTAGCTGAATAACCCCGTAGTACCAGTAGGCCAGATGTGTAATACCTCCATAGTACAGGTCTTATGCCAGATCCTGTGAGATGGCATATAGGGAACTATCCAGAAATATACAGTATTATGAGGGTCCAGAGGAAAGTCAGCATTGCCCTTAGTGAAAAGGCGGTCCAGAATAGATATAGTGAATGGCGGATTAGCATAAAAGTAATAACCAGTCAACTGGACGGAGAATATACTGTTCTGACTGTGATAGTGCTGAAGAGCAGGGTGATTGTTGCCCTCTCCGACTGGGAGAGAGTCGCCGAAACAAGAGACATCAAAGGCTGGTTCCCCCAGCTTGGCCGTAGCCGTAGGAGAACCATGAGTAGTAGCCCAGGTACTGTACTGACTGTTGGACCACATCCAGTCGGATGGGTCCCCTGATCTGTGCCTCTTCTTGTTGCCTTGAAAGGCCTGAAAGCTGACATCTGCTGACTCTGGCTCTGCCCAAAGATAGTCTGTGCCATCATCAATGATAGAGTATATCCGGCCAGAGTCAAGGTGAGTATATGTCATACTGATGAAGTCAGGTGATGAGAAACCCTCCCGGAGCATAACTCGAGTTGACAGGAGGGTTTTGGCGCCGTGTTTGAAATGGCAGCCAGGAATGCTATACTCATCAATGTCACCAGTCAGTATGTCTCTGCCGATCAGTCTCAGTGTGCCGGTGCCGTCAGTCCGTGAAGCGGGTCCAGTCATGACTGTACTGAAGGATATGGTCCTGCTGGTATCAAGGTCAGTGATCCTGTGTCTGGACCCGGTGATATTGCCGGTTGCACCGGAGTCACAGACAATGCCATCAGTGTCAGAGCCGGTGATAGAGTAAAGATGTATCATGGGGTCCTGGGAGAAGATGACTGAAGGGGGTGCACAGAATAGTCCGAACCAGGTACACATCTCCAGGGCTGTGTCGCCAACATACTGCATGGCGCCGTACAGCGGGGTCTGAGCCACAGGGCTGCAGACAGCGGAGATCGGTGACAGGTGGTGACCAGCCTCAAAGTGAGCCTCGACGAGGAACTCCTCATAGACACTCTGGTAGAGACATGTCAGGACTATGCCAAGGAAGGCTGTCAGGAGCAGAGCTGATACTGCTCTGTACCTCTGGCGCCGCTTCTCAAGCGCCTGAAGGAGACAGATCTGGGCTGAGCTGTCTGGTGGGGAACCGTCGGAGCCACGAGGAGAACCGTAGTGGCGGTGCTGACCAGAGTCATACTGCCAATACCAGTCGGAACCAGAGGAATATCCAGAACCATCACCAGATGAATACCCAGAACCATCACCAGAGGAATACCCAGAACCATCACCAGAGGAACACTGCCGGATGGCAGACCAATCAGGAGTGATACCAATGCCACCATCAGGTAAGCCACCATCTGATAAACCACCATCCCCAGACCAAACTGACTGGACTGACTGGACTGATTGACTGTACTGACTGACTGCAGTACTGCTTTTCCCACCTCCCATCTCCCCCCCCGGTTGACACAATGTCAATCCGTACCACACTCCCTGAACAGGTGCTGCGGCTGAGAGGGCCTCCGCCGAAGCACTTGCCAGGAAGCAAGTGAACAAGGCAAAGGACATGAATGCACACCGGAAGATAGAGACACCACCTCTACCGACACGCCGTGGCGGTGGAGGTGGTGCCTGTGTGTCAGACATGTGCGTGTCATCAGTCAGGGCAAGGGACTCATGGACCGGAGCGGGGACAGGAGGACACTGCTGAAGGAAAGAGGGGAAGAGACTCCCTTCTGTAGGGCGACCTCCAAGATTGATTGAGTTAAAGTTTGGGGCCGTGTCAGTGCCCCCAGTGTGCACCCGGTGCTCACTGGCTGGTGGGGACACTGACACGGCAGAGCCTGCATCAGACAGCAACAAGTCAGGAGGGCCAGGTGGCGGGGGCGTCACCAGAGGGGCTACACCCCTAGCTCCTAGTGAACTCTTTGATGGCAAAAGGTTACCGTGGCAAACGGTAGGGGACCTGTAGTCCTCCTCCCACACCCGCTCCCAGTGAACCTGCTCCAGGGATTTCCCTGGAGCAGACAGGGGGGAAGCAGGCGGGGGCACCGCACTGCTCCGTGACCCCTCCCTCAACAAAGATGCACTGTGAGTGTGGTGTGGGGAAGAGTGCTCGGTGGGTGCCGGTGCCGTGTGCATGTCACTGTCCTCACTGTCACCCTGCACCACCGTCATTCCTGCAAACAGAGAACAAGTCTCTGTGAGTGCAGGGACGGTGTGCGTGTGGTGGACGGGCGAGGGTAGTGACTCACACTGTGCTGCAAACAGCCTAGCAGACACCACCGACGAGTCTGCTCGGTCCTGCGGAGCACGATCCACAAGAGCTGACCCGTGCGGTGTCTGCTGTGTCTGTCCGGAGTGATACTCTCTGCAACAGGCGAGCACCACCGCAGCCGTGGACTGTGGTGAGTGCTGTGACACCTCGAGAGGTGCATCATGCTGTGCAGGGACAGGTGCAGAAGCAGGGATGTCAGGCAGCAAGTAGGGGGGAGTGGGAAAGGGGTCACAAGCCTTCTGTTCTGTGCCGGTCCGGAACATCCCGAAGTGCACTCTTCCGAGTGACAGCGAGACCTTCTCGGACTGGGCACAGAACTTTTGGAATTTGGCCTCCGCATGTTCCTGGAGACGGTCCCACTCCTGTTGTTGAGCCTCGGAGAGGCCGTCCCAGTCCCCATCGTCGTCAGACTCATCGGAGTTCCCGTGCTCCTGACTAGCGGAGTGAGAACTCTCCTCACTCTCACTGTCAGAGCACGAGTCCTCCTGGTACCCGACAACTGCTGGGGTGCCGTGCAGCAGACAGAAAGACTCTAGTGCCTGTTCAGACTCCTCGTAGGCAGTCTGAAACTGGGCGGCTAGGATCTCCGTCCGAGCATGCTCCGCAAGCAGCTTCGGGTCGAGATGAAAAGCATGAGCCGACATCAGCTTCGGGCAGTCGGCAGCCCTGTGTCCCTTTGACCCACAGGTCCAGCATTCCCCTCGGAACTGCTGGGTCTGCCGATCAAAGACGACACGAGACTTGCCCTTGCCCTTGCCTTTGCCGGTTTTCTGCTTCCCCTTACCGCCCGTCTTACCACCCTTACGGGGAAAGACTCCTGCACGGTAACCAGAGCCAAATCCCTTAAAAGGGTTAGTGCGACGGGGCGGAATGTAAGGACGGGAAGGGGTGCGGTCAGAGACTCCCCTGCGGCCATGTGCACCACGGCTTCCGCCGTGATGCGAACCTGCGTCATTGTAGAAAGCGGCTGTTAGTGGGGACTTGAGTTTCGTCCCCGCGTTCCTGTGTACTGCCCGTGTCTCACGGAAGCAGGTCAACAAGGAAAGCGAGGAGTCAGCGTCGAGCTTCTCCTCTGTGTAGGCATCATGCACCGCCTTATAACAGACGGGACAGATCCTACGGAGAAACAATGCGATCCGTGCCTTCTCGGAGATGGTCACGGTGCACCCAGGACCCAAGTCGGACTCAACGGTGTCCAGAGAAGTCTGGAACACGTCGATGTAATCCGCTGGGTCCTGGCCAGCTCTCAAGTCAACTCTGTCACCAGCGAATAGGAAGTCCGCAGCGCTGAACTCCTCGTGATCAGGCACAACGTGCCTCACGAGATGTACAAGTGCGATCTTCCCATCCCCTGGGAAGAGTCTGTCAGCCTTGCGCAGGACACGCAAGGCGTCTCCTGCGCAAAGTGACTGAAGCAATTCCAACAGCAGGAGGTTCGCCTTTTTCGGAACCTCCAAACCGTGGTTTTGCAAATCGAACATCAACGCCATCTTAGGGTGAACGAGCGTGAGTCTGGAATCGAGTTGCTCGACAAGGATGTCCAAAAGCAAACGAGAATTCTTCTCGCTGCTAGTGAATTTCCATGTCTTCGCAGACTCTCCAGGCTCGACGCACTTCCCTTTGATGACGCTGAGCAGAGCATCAAATTCCGCGGGCTTGCGTAACAACTCCCATGCGAGGTTGTTGCAAACTGACAAATCTGACGTGTCCGGAGCATCCGCTGGAGTTGGTGTGCCATTCAGAGCTCCAAATTTAAGTTGCCGTTTCCTCGCCCCTGGGGGGTGCGTCAGCAAGCGTCGCGGCAGAACTGGCGGTGTTGCGAACGGAGTAGAGGACATCTCGGAATCTAAAAGAAATAACAACAAGCAAGACAACACTAGCAATCCCTAGCAGGATAATAAGCAAGCAAGCAATCAAATTTCACAACAGGAGCACCAAGAGGGTGCCAAAAAGGGAAGGGGGAAGAAAGCCTGTGATGCAAAACAACACAGTCAGCAGTTAGTGGTGATGGCGTGGAGGAGCTCTTCGTTCAGTCCCGCGATTTTAGAAGTACTCGCGCGAGATTGTCAGGGTCCCTACGGTTGATCAGGCCGTCCCAGGATTTTCCTAACTAATTTAAACGCTGAAACGGAACGCACGATTCCTCTCACTCACCACTACTTGCCTACTTTACTTCCATGATCCCTTGATGGCGCGCCCTCTTGGCGCTTCCCTAAGCGTTTAGCCGACCATAATCGGCTCCTAGCCTTAGGCCGGTGGTGGGGCCAAACCTGCGAGAAGACCCAGTCAGTCAAGACAGGTCAAACAGGAAGCACTGCAACGCTCAGGGTTTCGCACTCAGAATCTCTCTCAACATACAGAAGATATAATATATAGTTCTAGTATGCTGAGTGTGATGCGAAATGAGCTAGTGTGTGCTCTGTCTCATGTGACAACCGAACTCGATCAGAGGAGGTGACAATCAGGTCAGTGAGGTAGTCAGAGGTGTCGAGCCGTATCGGTGATGACAGCGGTCAGGTCGGGTCGGTGATGACAGCGGTCACGACGGGTCGGTGATGACAACTCTGATGACTGAGCTCGGACTGAATGTCAACTCCAGCACGGAGAGCGCTGAAATCTGCAGCCATTCGCGTTTCACCCGGTTGAACTTATCTGGAACTTATCGTATGCCTTGCACTATGCTTGCTTAACGGGTGTTAAGCAAGCATGGTACTATGGTTGCGTCAAGGAATGTATACCATTCCTTGAGCACCGGCATTCCGGGGAGTCGCCTAGGTCACGTAGATTGTTCATCCACTCAAGTGAAATGAACAAACCTGGCAACCTATAAACTTTTTTATTGTGCGTGACACAAGCTACTTGAATACAGGTTTGTGGCTACGTTTGTTCGTGCGGGCGCGTTGTAGTGCGGATGGCTAACCTCACGTGATCATCTTCGCGCAAGGGAGGCGAAGCTGATCACGTGCAGTTGGACATGAGTTCGCACTTGAGGAGTGTATGCATATATGCACTGTGATATGCTGTATGGTATGTCGTGCAATAATATATGATAAAAAATACACCGCTGCTGCTGACCCGGGTCAACAGCAGCGGTGTATTTTGAAGTGAACGAAAGTCGAAAGTGATTAAGAAACAATTTCAAACTGTCTCGAGCTTCCCAACACCGATTTATCTGCGTCCGATGACTGTGTACATGTAATTCTACCGTCAGATCGAAAATAATTTTATACACAGTGTCTGGCGTAATTTTCGAGTCATCGTCGTCATCGAAAATGCACTTTTGATTAGGTCATGAAATTGCTGTAAGCCTTCGGACTCCATGACAGTTACAAACCCTAAGTCACAACATCTAAATTTAACCGATCCGAAGGCTCTGAGTACTTCAAACCACGTTGTGAATTGTCAAGATATGATAACAAGATATGCTAAGATATGCTAAGATATGCTAAGATATGCTAAGATATGGCATCGTGTTAATCGTGGTCTCAGGTCTGATGACAAGTTGACAACAGGGTGTCATTTATGTCAAACGCCGATCGAATGGTTGCAGCGTATACACATTTATTTTCATGATACGATATAACGACACGATTGATAGTTTCTATTGGTAATTATAAAAAATATTTTAAATTAACAATTATATAATGATTGGTGCTCTATAAAACTATTTATAGAACGTTCTGGGATATGCTACTACAGGTTCTAGTGGTCAGTAGATGAATATTGAAAGTGTGATGTGCCCTCAAAGTCACGATTATTCAAAAGTTTGACGATTTTTCAAATATGAATTTATATTGACGATTATTCAAATCTCTGGTATACATATATAATGAAGAATTCTGAAAGGTCATTGAAATCTATAAATCAATATACATTGATCGTGAAGAATTTTGAAAGGTCATTGAAATCTATAAATATATGTAATATATTTATGAAAGTAAAATATATTAAGGGCTGTCGATCTCAATGTTGAGATCTCCACTAGCCTAGGCGTCCGTGATTTTGGACAGCACGATTACTCATCATGCCGACGTGGTGCGCTCAAGATCCCTGCATTCTGAACATGCAGACTGACACTCCGAGCATCGCGCCTGCCGTGCCATAACGATTTGACATTTCTGAACATCAATGATGCTCATCGCGTCCAAGCATGCCATTTCAGTTTTTGAGATCCGCGGTGGCGCGGCGCCTGTGTGGGGGTGGGGCGCCGTCGCGCCATGCCGCTGGCGTGGCGCCTGGATTTTTTGCCTCGCGCCACACGCCGGCGTGGCGCCTGGCATTTTCATCGTGCGCCACCGCGCCTGGAAAGTTTGGGGAAACGTAGCCCCCGACTAAGACGTTGGCGGAGACCGAGACACTAAGACCCCCATCGTAGCGGTTGTTGCTGCACGCAGGTTCGCTCTCTATTTTGTTGGTTAGTGAACGAGAGCCAAGACTAGAGACTTCGTTGAGAGCACTCGTCGTCGGGGTCGTGGCTACGACTCTTGTTCCCAGAGCGTCATGGACGAAAATATACCGTGTCTACTTTATTGATTTTTATTCCTGAATCCGGGTGCAATAAACCGCTTGGGACAAAAGTTTGTTGATTGGCTGAAAACAATTAAATATTTAAAGTTTTTTCTTTGTTATTTTAGTGCGGAGCCTACCTACCAATTATTTAATTAATGTTTTTTTTTTTTTTTTTTTTTTTAATACTGACCATTTGTTGAAATATCTAATTATTTACACTTTTAAGGCCGATGGGCTATTCATTTCATAGGACTTCATAGGACATTCATAGGACACACATGAAATGATTTTGCCACCACTTTCAAAGTCATTGACCCACCTTCGGGAGTAACTGCCGGAACTACTGGCGGCTTCGGGGATCTTTGTCATAGTCGCGTGAAGCTGCGAGACGCTTGCCGCCCAACTCCACATTGCATTCGACCAAAAGGAGATTGCGGCTATCAACGAATGCCAACTTCGGTCTAGGGCGGCCAACGCGCTTCTTCGTGTTGAGATGGCGCAAAACTTTCTCCAAGAAAAGTAGCGAAGTCTGTCCTCAACGGAGACCTTGGGATCGGGACGAGTTACAACAGGGTCGTTGTTCACTGCAGTGGGAGGGACACCGCGCTTCACACCGAAGCTCATGAGTGACGCCTGTCGCTTGTCTAACGAACGGCGCATCTTGGCCATGTCACCCAGGGTCGTCTTCCCACATTTACAAGTGACAGGGCTGCATTTACACAAGATACACGACACCGCCGCTGAGTCCCCCATTACATTATGATATTGATACCGCAGCGAGTTGCGACATCTCAAGCAATGAAACCGTGACAGAAACAGAAGCTGTGCAACCGTCAAACGACTTTCTTCAAACCCTCCTGCAATAATTTTCAAAAGTCTTGCAATATAAGATGGTTCCGTGCCCCCAAGGGGAGGGGCCGTCCCCCCTCCCCTCCCCCTCCACCCCCCTCTCCCCCTCTCCCCGCCCACCTTGACCCCCTTCCTCAACGTCTCCAAATACCCCCTTAATTCTTCGACTTCCCTCCCCACCGCTCAGATTCAGCCACCCCTCCACTCACCCGGCCATGGCTGCTTCTCCATCCTCTAGAGTTTTTTTTGCCTAGCACTTAGCTTTTTCTCTAGATGTCACCCTGCTGAAAAGTGGGCTGAGTGCTGGAAATGACAAGGTGACTGTCATTATGGTCACCTGTCATATCCGTAATCAGACTCGGAGTCCAGCCGTGACAAACAGTTCACACGCTATTTAGCTCTCCAGTCCGTATGTCTCTCCCCTTCTAATAACATAATATCCGAGTATGTAGCCTACCACTGCTGACCGACCTGTATTGACCCTCTGTCCGCTTGGAATATTATTACCCTCACCCCCTTTTTGGAGCGCTATAGCGAGAGGAGTAGCCCACGGTGTTTTCACTAACCTTTGTAGGGATACCGCACTCTCGGGGACTTTGTCCCCTTTGCTAGCAATAAATGTATTATTATTATTATTATTATTAAACTCCCGGCCCCCAACGAGACCCCAAAGGGAGGCCCCCCTCCCCTCCCCCTCTTATGGAAACACCGACGAAATGCTTCCAGTATAATTATATTGTTGATCAGGCAATATAATTATATCGGGCAACAACCTCCCGACGAGATCCAGACGACGGGACTTGAACCTGCGCGCTCAAGAGGTGCAAGTCCAACACATAGCGCCCTACGCCGTAGCGCTATGTTATCAGATCTGATAACATAGCGCTACGGCGTAGGGCATCTGATAACAACATAACATAGCGCTACGTAGGGCGGCGCTATGTGTTGGGCTGCGGCACCTTGAGCGCGCGACGAGTTTCAGAAGTCCGTCAGGGGAGGTTGTTGCCCGATATAATTATATTGTCCGATCAACAATATGATCATACTAGAAGCATTCGGTGTTTCCATCTTCACCCTCCACCCCCTGCCCCCCGCCCACCCTGGCCACCTTCCTCAACGTCTCCAAAACCCCCCTTAATTCTTCGACTTCCCTCCCCACCGCTCAGATTCAGCCACCCCTCCACTCACCCGGCCATGGCTGCTTCTCCATCTTCTAGAGTTTTTTATTGCCTAGCACTTTGCTTTTTCTCTAGATGTCACCCTGCCGATAAGCGGGTTGAGCCCCTTTTGTGGGCGCGCTGTAGCAGAGGGAGTAGCCCCCTGGTGTTATCACTAGCCTGCTTTACCCTGCACTCTCAGGACTTTGTCCCCTTTGCTAGCGTAAATGTTTTATTATTATTATTATTATAAGGCGGCACTTTTGACGACTGGTGAACTCGTTGATCTGAACGGCAAGAAGGCGATTTGAGGCAATCACAGAAGCTCACAGTCCTCAGATATGGTGTGCGATTATCGATCGGCTTGTCAGTCAGTTACACTACAAATACAGTCTTAAAATTGGAGACAAATTGCCGTATAGCGTCACGCGTCGATCTTACATCCCCCCCCAAGGATTATGAGATTTTGATGATAATTATCACTTTATCAGTAATTTATTGATTTTGATAATTATTAGTAATTTATCGATAAATATTTATGACACATCGGGTTTGGACCAATGAAAACGTGCCACACAGGCAGCAATTCTTAGCTATATTAATGATGAAATGCTGATGTGGAAGTAAGGCGGCCACGTGTTCAGAACTGGATTGGTCAAGTGCATTGACGTGTTCCCAATGTTCGGAAGATTCCATTGAATATTGGTGCTGATCAGCACCAATATTCAGAATATTGGGGCCAAACAGCCCCAATATTCAAATGAAATATTACGAATTTGGGAAAATGCCAATGCCCTGTGACCCAGCCCTGAACACGTGGCATTGACGACTTTGACCCGAAATTAGGTCAAAGCCGACAACGCCTGCGAAATGCTGTGTTGTGCTCTGCCTAAAAATGTTCTAATGCGTGTCAGACAAATACATTATGCAAACAGAACATACACGGCAAAAGCATGGCCGGGATTTCGGCGGTGCGCGGTGATGGGCGAGAAAAACCCAAAGCCCCCGGATCCCACACAAGACGTCGGAACGAAAACATACAAGATGAAAACAAACGAATGCGATACACACACGTAAGCGAGTGCATACAAAATGCGGCACACCAGTTGAGCAACAAACACATTGGGCGCGTGTGTCACAAGGGGGCATACGCGGATGCCACATGGGGCATATGGCGGGGGGGATCGGGGAATTAGGGAGAATACACAAGTCATCTGAAAACGTACAGTGACGTGAAGGGCACACACACGAAAGTGCATATGAAACTAAAATGGTATGCGTCGATGCGGCGAGGATCTCGTAGGCGAGCGTTGAGCGTGGAGTCGGTCGAAGATGAACACAAGCGGAAAGGGGTCGACTAGTCGAAGGTCATCATGCGGTCGAGCACTGATCCTGCATGTAAGCAAAAAGTTAGTCATGCATACACATATCGATGCATACACACTTAACGTCAGTCGCAGAAACATTATGCACAAAGATATTCATAGCAGGCAGGGTCACAGCGGCAGGGTCACAGCAGGAGGTGCACGGGAAGATGCAAACAAGAAATGGGCTTGAAATTGCATCAGAACTCCCCTTTGGGTTAATTTCGAAGTTCGAAGCATCGATCTTAGAAATCCAGCTTTCTAGGCATTGATTGGCAGTATCTTTTTGACGATGACAGACGACTGAAAACTCGAACGATCTTGGAAATCTGTTTTTTGAGTTTCCGATTGGCTAGTATTTTATAATGTGACTCGCGATTGAAAAGACGATCGACTGCGTTGATGACAGACGATCATCGTAGACATCTTCACCGTTCGCTTCGCCGTTCGCTGACGCGACGGTACAGATCACCGTGCGCTGACGCGCCGGTTACAAAACAGCCTGAGGTAGGATAGACTGTGATGACATGTCATGCCATTGACATGACATGACATGACATGACATGACATGACAGCGACAGCGACAGCGACAGCGACAGCGACAGTCGACACTGATGACACACCGATGACGCTACTGTAAGCAATATTTGAGCAATATATCGCGAGTTGTGATGACGTGGCAGAGTCGAGAAATATTGTTGCAAAGCATATTCTATAACGTGGCTCTCACATAATCCCTTCGATTAATCGAGGGCTGATGTGTCACAAATATATCATGAAGAGGAGCTAATTAGCCCCAATATGACCTGAAGGAGCGTCAGCGAGCATACCAGGTGTAGCAAATCCTGCAAATCGTTTCGCTGTTTACTAGCGGATGAGTATCTTGACTCTCTCGGCTTTAATTCTTTCCTCGAACCTTCACTACTTCGAAGGTGTAAGGGTTGTTTAACATGGTGCCTCTCGTCTGATAAGACGTGTGGTTACGAACGGTCTTGGATGGACGGGTTCAACATTTTGCCAGCTTCAACATTTTCCCAGCCTTCGTCAACAGTACTGAAGGCTGAACAGTAAGACTAAACGAGCTTTAGGTCGTCCCATTTGTCTCCAGGTCTTTGATGCTCATAAGGCAGGTATTTCATGCGAGTTTGGAGGCGAACGAGTGTTCTGTCGGGGAACGGTTGGCACCTGGAAGAGGTTACAGTGAGAGGATAAGTCGAAGTTGCAAAAATAGGGCTGTAAACGAGGAGGTATAGGCTCCCTCGGTACGACCGAACCGACATCCTCCAAACCTGCTAAGTATAGTATACACATCCTATGCACACATTGCCGACTGTTCTCTGTGATCAATATGGCCGCGATCCATCCAACCACACTTCAGTCCTCGCTCAATGCTTACAAGTGCTGACGGCCTTCGTTCACTGACGGCTCTTGAGTATCTTTCTTTGCGCAATTATTATTCCTTCGCCGACCTTTAAACAGTAGCGTGGAGATTCGCGTTATTCTTCATCTCCTGACATTTTCTGTGCCGTACCTTACTTGGCACAAATACTATGGGTAGACTATTTTGTTTGATAGCGTGTTAAGCGTCTCCCCTGGGTGTTCCTCTGACCTTTTGTGCTAGCTGCTTTTCGGTAGATTGAGCTCTTACGAATTCCTGTGGAGGATCTTGAGTTTCCCCGGATCACTTTGACCGCGTTGTCCGAATCGACTGCCTGAAAGACAGCACTCACGGGTTTCTAAACTGTTTCGTGCTCGTAGATGGAATCGGTGCAACGCCTCGCAGACACTGGAGGAGTGGGGAAAAAGTGCCTGAATGACGGTTGCAGGAAGGCAGCACAAGGTATTGTCCTTGGTCTCTGGTATAGTGATATTCAATTTCTGCATCTGCCCGTGAAAATTGATCCTGAAATCCAGGCAGCGCGACACCCACGCACCCCCGTTGTGGCGCCACGAGCTCACCTGAGTGATTCTCACCAGGGAGCACACCATACTGCAAGGCCCATGGAGGAGGGAAACGTTGTCAAGACCCGAAGTGTAAGAAATCAGCTCAAGGAAGCACTCTTTTCTGTGTCGCGCACGGAGGTGGACGACGTTGTAAACACGGTGGTGAAGATGGCTGTACAAAATCTGCTCAAGGCAACACTCAATTTTGTGTGGCTCACGGCGGCGGTAAACGGTGCGATTTCGAGGGATGCTCGAAGTCTGCTGTGGGTAGTACGCAAAACTGCATCGCTCATGGCGGAGGAAAACGCTGCCAGCATGAAGGTTGTGCCAAATCTGCACAAGGCAGCACGAACTTATGCGTTTCGCACGGTGGAGGTCGACGATGCCAAGCAGGCAAGTGCTCAAAGTCGGCTGCCGGTAGCACAAAATACTGTAAAATTCATGGCGGTGAGTTGTCTCGCTCTGCTCACAGCTCTGAAAGGCAGATCCAGGACGCGATTCAAACAGCAGAGCCATCTATAATCGCGACGACATCCGCACCTTCGGCGCCCTCTGTACTTAATTGCGCCTCCACTTCCTCTGAGATTTGCAGTTCGGCACTCGGATCAATGTCGACAAAGGGTGAAGCTGCTTTTGCGAGCCAGAGCCAACCTCTGCAAATTTCAATGCTTATCCCGCCAGCTATGGCGGACGTTAAGGCAAGGAAAGATCTGGTATGTCCGATGGAAGCCGCTCTTCCGACGTCGAAGGACACAAGTCTCATGTCAGCGATCGCAGGTTTACCTCCGGCGCAGCAGGACGAGCTACAACAGCAACCGCCACCGCAAGTGAATTTGCCTTTGGCTTTAGATACCCCCTTTTTGCTGGGTCTGGGCGGAAAGGTAGTTTACAATCCTTCGAATTCTGTGGGACATGCTGGTAACACACTGGTCGCTAGATCCGCCAGTCCAATACCCAGTTTAGCACCCTTTGGAGCTGATTCACAGAACGTAAATCAAAACTGCATCATTACCGGTTTGTTCTTGGGGATCAATTCTGTCTCGAGTGTCCCCTCCGTGACGATGCCAGTAACAGACTGCAACTTGAGTCAGATCAACGTTCTTCCAGAGGTGGTCACTGGAACTACAGACCGAGGCACATCTTCTCAGCCGCTTTGTAACTTGGCAACTAGTTTGGGACATACATAGACTTGTGAAGCCTGAACGCAATTCTCGACCAGAGGGAAATTGGTGCAAATGCTGAGATATGAGTTGACTGGACTGGAAATCACTGGAGCACTTGTACCAGAGTAAAGAAGTACCGAGGGTGAGGTCGACGTATAGTCGATAGATACAGTATATCCTCGTCTAAAAATGTGCTGAATAACGCACCACCCAGTTAGGTTGTTGGACCTCGACAGTAGAAACACTGTACTCTATTGCCTCATTGTTAGGTCTTTGCCCATCTTGGTAGAAGCTGATGACTTGCAGACAATATGGATTTTTGCATGGCGAGAGGTTGAATTGAGAGGCTCGAGAAGTGTGAACTGTGTCTCCTGTGTGCAAACAGGAGTAGAAATTGACTTAATGGGAACGTGTAAAATGAATATTATTTTGCATCGGTCGCGGCTTTTTAAGAGTTATCTGCACCAGTTGACCAAGAGGTCTGATCGAAACATTTCAAACACATTGGTAGCACCCTGATATATTGTTTGAGCATTTATCAGAATCGAAACTACTTAATATAAAGTCGGCAACTCTTAGTAGATACGATCTGCTATCGTGCAGAATATGGCGTAACATATAGATAGGGCTGCAAATCTCAGGTCTTACTCGTCCCCCCACTCACACCAAAGCGCAGTGTTCAACCGGTTAGAATTCTTCATGATTTTGGTTAGCGTTAGGCCCGCCTTCCAGTGGAGCGTGTAATGGCCTAGAGGATGAGGAAGACGCCCGACAAATTCATGACCCCACGCATGCTTTTAGCCTCCCTTTTGTGTAGAATCCTTCGATCAGCATGGCGCAAGCGGGGACGGTATCGATATTTTGATATATCGGAAAGATCATATCAATCGATAACTTTTTTAGTGTTATCAACAAATATCATATCCATTGATTGCATTTTTAAGCGTATTCTTATTTATCGATAACTCTGAATCACATAGCGCTTATCAATATACATCGTTCATATTTTGCTAGTTTGCTTAACGCAGGAGTCTCAAGTTTTTTTACAGTATGTCAAAACTCAATCACTTAATCAAACATGGATTGCTGATATACGCAACGTCTAATGAAAAGTCATTTTTGAGTCTCGGAAAAAGTCATTTGAGTCTAGATCTCTAGAAGGTCTACTTCAGAATCCACCTTTAGACGTTTAGAGCGAACGCGGCGACCGGCAATTTTCAGCCATGTTCCACCCGCGGATCATAGGTCGGAATTATCTTCGAAAATGTAGTTTTCAGCGGAATGCTCTACGACTTTCCACTCATCGGGCTTTAAAACCTCACGCGTCCCTAGAACGACTTGTCGTCTCTTAGCTACGAGGGCAGAGTCGCTTTCCGATACAGGCCCATTTCTGTCCAGAAGAGAAGCCCGCTCAGGAATTTTAGCAGCACTTCTAGTTACAGCTTGAGCAGAGCTGTGAGACGGTGCACACGGCAGTACAGGTTTCAGGTTAGATTCACACCAGACACGCGACAGACCTCGCACCTAACGCAGTTGCAGTACTCATCCAGCAGTTTGCACAGACAGCAAGGATGGTTTAAGCAACAAAACTCAGTGAGCGACACCGTGCAGTACCTGCGGCTGGGATCAACACGCGTGGTCTCATCGGGGAACGGCACCTTTACGATATCCTGCTCCACGATATTTTTCGGTAAGATCATCGTGCACCACAAAGACTCCTATTGGGGCTCTGAGAACCCGGGGCTCTCCATGACAAACCGAGTGGATTAAAAATAGCGTCCAGAACCAATGATTCGAACGGTACGGTAGACTTGAAAGACGGGAATCCGCGTTTCATCTCAAAATGACCACGAAACATCTTAGCCTTGACCATGGCATTATTCTCGCCAAGACAGCCCACGCTGTGGGGGGGAGGCGAGCACATAATTTCGAAGCGTGGGTGTAGGGGGAGGAGGGAGGGGTTGTACCCTCGGCTTCACGAAAGCGGACTCGGGGTTGCGTAGCACGATGTTGGGAGATGTCACGTCGGCCTACGTTTCTTATGGTGTCCATCCCCGACGTCGTCTGATATCATTCGATGGGATATCGGCTCAACGTGTGTGTTGAACCGATATTGCCCTTGTCTCCCATCAACACACGACGCCCCTGCGCATATGTGTTTGTGCTGTGCCAGGAGGCACGACGTAGCTGCTGAGAAACCCTATGATCCGGTCTGAATTCACGATAACACGATTAGCGAACTGTTGGTTGAATTAGTGAGCGGATGTGGCATTCATCTGAGCGAACAGTTGAGGGAAATAATATGTGAGCTCAGACAAGAGAATAAAGAGAGGCACCAGAGTTGGCCTCTCAGGCTTGCAGATGAAAATACATTTATGCAGCCTAGGGGTTTTTATAATAGAAAATAACGAAAGATATACACTTACCGGTATACAGCCAGTATATATAAAGATGCGATATTGCAACCACTGTTGGTAGTCGTGCCTGAAAGTACCCTGGGACATTTTGGTATCTTAAGCGTGGGGGGCGTCTTTTTAGCTCGCTCGCGCTCACGCATTCAGCTTCTGGACCTGTGGGAAACGGCGTGGGTGCTTTGTTGCGGGCGTCAAAATTATTGACGTGACACATACGCGACACTTGCGTGGTCCGACGTGTAGACGACGTGTCACAATGCGAACCACGCAAAACCTTTATTTAGTTAACCTCATTTTGGAATTAAAATCAAATAAAAGGTCCACAGTATATATATTCTAAAAAAACTTGCCCTTGGCGGGGGCAGCGGCTATGCCCCCACTTTCCACAGTTGAAACATTTCCCCTTGAATTCGTTCCTCATACGGAGGTTCTGTGGTAGAGTCAGAGGCAGGCTCAATGTTTTCAAACCGCCTACCGCGGAACGGCGTCTGCGGCCCATCCCGAACACGTTTCGTTCATTTTAGTCGACTCGTCACTCATATAATGGCGGAATTGGTAAGGGACCGCGCGGGACTTCTTACTGGTCCCACCACGATCAAGCGTGTGCAAAGTTAAGGCCTTCGGCCATTTTAGATTAGAGTAGAAGCATAGAATATATGGTTTAATGTGCGATGCGTGTAGGTATAAATATTTTTAATGTGGAATGCGCGTAGGCAAATGACTTTAATGTGGGATGCGCGTAGGCAAATGACGTTTAATGGTGGCCTGCGCGTAGGCAAATGATTTTAATGGCCATCTGCCCGTAGGCAAATGACATTAATAGTGAGATATCCGTAGACAGACCGTGAGCAAGCGGGATAGTGCAACGAGTGATGTGTTCGGTATACAATTGTATGCTGAACAAAATACAAGTTTGCATACGTTTGCATATTAATTCTTCGGTGTCTTAGGAAGAACATGCTTCTTGCGCACGCAGGATCCGTTCAGATTTTAGGAGTCTGGACGCGGCGCGTTAGAGGGGGTGATTGAGCATGCGTCGAGCCGCATGGCTCGACGCATGCCTAGCAAGGAGGCACAATAAACAGCATGCGCATATCACACATATTACATATGCATACTAGAAACATCGTGAGCATCTGACAGTGTACTGTCAACTCTCGCGGAAACGCGGATGTCAACTGCGTCCACGTTTCCTATAAGATTTCTTCCCTCAACCGCACACTCGCTTGCAAGCGAGCGTGCGCATCGGGTGAGGGAAGCGTTTACAGAAATGACTTTACATATGTGTTATCTTTCCAAAATAAAATGCATAGACTGGACGGTCAACCACACATCTCGCTGTGGGCTGACGCGTTCAGATGGCCATTAAAATCATTTGCCTACGCGCAGGCCACCATTAAAATCATTTGCCTACGCGCATTCCACATTAAAAGCATTTGCCTACGCGCATTCCACATTAAAATCATTTGCCTACGCACATTCCACCAGATATGTCATTTGCCTACGCGCACTGCACATTAAACCCTAGAATATAATTCACACAAGGTACACATAAATATGCGTGATATGTGAAAAGCGAAACTGAAAATTGTCCGAAGTTCTGCTCGCGAGCTTTGACTAGATAACGTTGATTTTCAAATCTCAGATTCCAACTTAGCCTTGTAAGGGTCAAGGTTGCAAGTACTTGGAAAACGTTTGTCAGTGTGCGAGTAGAGCTTTGCGCTCAAAAGTACACCAAATTATTTTATGCAAACTGAAAATTGCGTCGCACGCATGCTTGGCGTTTCCGCAGTTGAAGATCTTTAAGGTTGCGTTTAGCTCTTTTAGAGCTAAGTAGAGTCAAGTGTCGAAAGTGAGAACAATAGATAGCGACAGAAATGAGTCGCAACCTACAACAAAATCTGCGACGAAAAGCTCAAGTGAGTTAAGATCAACAATGCAATCTGTTGGCTCCCAGTGAAAAATCTGCTTCGCCTTATAGGGTGAATTGTGAGTGGAGAAGTCGTGGAACAAAACCAAGTCGTTCTGATACCATGTGAGGCACTGCCAAAATAGGAATATTCACTGATATCAGAATACAGTGTGAAAGCGGGAAACCGAGACGTCGGCAATGGCAGTCGGATATATATATATATATACTAAGAACTATACCATGATGAAACCTAGAGGATAGGTTTCCGGTGGTCAAGGATAACTGAAGTTCACAGCATATGGGCTGCGTCTTATACCGCAACGTACGAGTTCGCTGGTCGGAACAGGTCTGTTATGCAGGAGTTACTAGGGGGTCCACTAGGGGAGTCATATCCCCAGATACTACTGTATCGCAGCACCTGAGTTGTGGTGGACAACCTCACAAAACTGTCCATGGACATATGTATACACGGGTGATAGACAAAATGTATGCACGCGGCACTATTTGGCACCATCTCCATCACCGATGACCAATCGGAAGTCATCAAATCCTTCAGGATCGATGAGGCCCTCGTTGATCATTTCTTGATGCTCCTGTAAATAGCAGACCCAGATCTCATTTGAAAATGTTCGAAGCTTTCCATCTGTCAATACTCCACAACCATGTGTATGAAAAAAATGCAGAGATGAGCGAAATCACCAGCTTGGTGCGCTGAATGACGCTGCATCGTATCTATGTTCTGCATGAGTATGCCGTACATCATATATAAAGCATACATCAAAGATAGCAGACTTCAGTATGAACGACGCAGTAAGCGCGCAATTGCACATCATTACTAATTTCCAGCGGTGATGTTAATTTGGGGCTCGGCATGCTGGCATGCGCGCACCTAACTTTACGCCCCCTTGCCCCCGTATCTACATGCCTGCACCTAACCATATGCCCCCTTGGAACCTTGTGGCTGAGGGGCGCATTGCATTGCCGCTCCTGACTGTTTCCTTCTTACACCTCATTGTCAGCCGGTAGCATTCATCTTTCCAATCTCGTCAGCTGCTAGGCTTGATCTTGAAATGAACGGTGTGAAAAAAATGAGCTCTATCTTGACGCCCTGTCACCTGGGTTTATGTCATTCTTGAACGGACACTTCTCCCTAACGATTCATCCCAGTGTGAAGATTTTTCACACAGACTTCTCCGAGCCAGACTCGCACACGCGGTGGCAAGATGGGTCCCTTCTGTGCGGTCTCGGTTTGATACAGAGGCTCCAAAAACGCCCTTTCACAACAGAAACGTGAACCCCATGAGGTGCAAACGCTCACAAACCAGAGGTTGACCATCGGGAGGGTGTGACGCTGCCTCCAGATGTGCATGAAGGGCAAAGGGCAGCAAGGGGTACCTGGAGATCGTGAAGGGCAAAGGGCAGCAGGGGGTACCTGAAGATCGTGAATCAGATCTTTCGCTTTGTCATCCAGCTCCTCGTATGGCACCACGGGCTCGTCCGCATGCACCAGCTCCGTCAGCACCTGTGCAGCCCCCGCCCCCGGCAACTTGGGCTTACCACGCGCAAAAGCAGACAGGCCTCTACTGTAGGTAACGGGCGCAAGGTGAAGGATGAAGGACGGGCGTAAAAGCTCGATGCGGACCTCAAAGTGGCTCTTCTCGTGCCCCCCTTCGAAGAGGCCTTTCCAGAAATAGCCGTCATCCTTCGGAAGCATGATCTGGACCTCGTCATCTTGCAGGGTCCACTGGGACTCAGACGCCTGAGGCACAGCAGCGCACATGCCTTAGCCGTGAACGTCCCGCTGAAGCATTTGTAGCCAGCCGGAATTCCAAGAAAGATGGTATTCGCAGAAATATGTGTGGCCAGCCTCAAGTGCATGGACTTTGCCCGGAGTACGCACCAAGCCCCCTCGGGCCCTCTCTGGCCCTCTCTAGCCCTCGGGCCCTCTAATCCCCTCGAGCCCTCTCTAGACCTATGTCCCTCTGCCCGTTTAGAGCTTAAGCGCGATAGTTATCTCCTCGCTGCCATCTGCAAAGAAGCGCTGCGCCTAGACTGCCTCCAGGGTCAGCGATTGATGCACAAAACATGATACACGACGGCCTGGCTGGCTGCTGTGCCATGCTAAATCATTCAGCATGTCTGATGATTGACATCGATATCCATACGGTGTGGGGATATATTCGCCGCCAGTCATCAAAATGGACTATCCAATGAGGCGTCATCACTAATTCCATTGTCAAGCGTCGGTTTTTCATTACATACTGTTTTATTTTCCTGCTAGCGATCCTGTTCAACAAAAGCTATGCCAATGGTGACACACATAGTGTTGTTGCTGCTGCTGTTGCTGCCGCTGTTGTGGGTGGCATTGCAGAAAGGCATAAGCTCAGTGCGCAGCTCAGTGCATAGCTTGGGGTGTGGGAGATCACCGTTATCGTACCATCATAGGTGGACCCGCGAGTCATAACTTAGACTCTACAGCACCATCATAGAAGGTTTCACCCACCAGTTCATCGTGAACATCATCTTAGGGGTTAACCCACAATTCATGGTGAAAAGTGCCACAGCAGAGCGACATCTGCATCCTCAGGGTTTGAAGGTTCAGGAGGTCACCTTGCACCGCCGCCACAAAGGGCCGTCCAAAACCTTGCCATGCCAGTGCAGCTTAAGCATCATTCGTGTCGGCGTGATTTCAACCTACAGAGCCCACAACTCCGAGCTTATGAGGCACGCTCCGTCAGCAGCGCCATTTCATGACAATATGACGCCAATATAATGCCGTCGATCAGCCTTGAGGTGGAGGGCGCCTTGAGATGGAGGGACAGTTTGCCAGGGGTGACGGTGGGAGTCTTGAGATGGAGGTTTTCATACTAGGAGTGATGCTGGGAGTTCTGAGATTGAGGGCGAGATGCCAAGAGTGATGTCGGGAGCCCTTAGACAAGCTAGCTTGCATCACGCCCTTGATCTAAGACTAGCAAGCTAGCATCACGCCCTTGATCTAAGACCAGCAAGCTAGCATCACGCCCTTGATCTAAGACAAGCAAGC
>LGRX02035062.1:0-35872 GCA_001247695.2 Cymbomonas tetramitiformis | reverse complement strand
GGGACAACTGGATGGCTCTTCATGTTGATGACCTCACCACGAGGTTGCTCAACTTCACCCGGGTGCTGCATCCTAAGAGGGTGTCACCTAGATGGTCTTGGCTGCAGACATGCATGGCATACTCGCATGTCTGCACCGTGCTGTCTGCCCATCTGCAGCGTCAGCACCAGCACCAGCAGCAGCGGCAGGACCAGCATCAGCAGCAGCAGCAGCAGCAGCAGCAGCAGCAGCAGCAGCAGAAGCGTGTGCCAGTGCAGCAGCAGCAGCAGCAGCAGCAGCAAGACCAGCAGCAGGACCAGCAGGCACCGGCAGTAAGACCACCAGCAGCAGCAGCAGCAAGACCAGCAGCACCAGCAGCCAGACCAGCACCAACAGCAGCAGCAGCACCAGCAGCAGCACCCGCAGTTGGTCAGCAGCAACAGCAGCAGCAACAGCAGCAGCAGCAGCAGCAGCAGCAGCAGCAGCAGCAGCAGCAGAAGCGTGTGCCAGAGCGGCAGCAGCAGCAGCAGCAGCAGCAAAACCAGCAACAGGACCAGCAGGCACCAGCAGCACCCGCAGATGCCCATCCCGCTCCTGGTCCTGCACCGGATGCACAACAGGACCAGCAGTCACAGCAATATCAGCGTGTGCGTGACTCTATTGACAGGAGAATGGCCGCATCCAACACCAAGGCCAAGGGGCAGCAGGCCCAGCAGCAGCAGCAGCAGCAGCGAGAGCGGCAGCAGCAAGACCAGCAGCAATACCACCAACAGAACCAGCAGGCGCCAGCTGCGAGACCACCACCAGCCGCAGCAGCAGCAGCAGCACCAGCACCCGCAGTTGCCCACCCAGCTCCTGGTCCTGCACGGGTGGCACAAGCACAGCCGCCACATCAGCAGCCTCGGAAGCCGGCTCCACGTTGCCCACCTGCAGATGCCCGCCCAGCTGCTGCACAGGGTGGCGACTCCTTGCTGGGCGGCTTGATGGCTAGGGCGGCTAAGCCGAACAAGCAACCAGAATGGCCGGATAGCCATGAGATTCTCCGGGTATGCCCCAAGGATGCCCAGTATGCCCCATGCCCCGGGAGATGCATGCCCCATGTTTGCACTGTATGCCCCATGCCCCGGGGGATCCATGCCCCATGTTTGCACTGTATGCCCCATGCCCCGGGGCATGCATGCCCCAAGGATGCCCTGTATGCCCCATGCCCCGGGGGATGCATGCCCCAAGGATGCCCTGTATGCCCCATGCCCCGGGGGATGCATGCCCCAAGGATGTCCTGTATGCCCCATGCCCCAGGGGAAGTATGCCCCAAGGATGCCCTGTATGCCCCATGCCCCAGGGGATGCATGCCCCAAGGCTGCCCTCTAATGTGGTTTCTTTCGTCGTTTGTGCTGCATATCCTATGCTGATAAGTTTGTATCTTATTGTAAACATCAGGGTCTCATCGCTGGAGCCAAACAGCCCTCGTTTGTGCTAAGGCTCCCCACTGACGAGCTCTTTGCCACCGAGGAGCTGCGCTCACATTACCGGCACAGTAACACCCTCCCCTGGAAAAGGTGAGCTCGCTGTACTCACTGTACTCACTCGTTGTACTCACTGCATCGTGGTGATGATCACTGAATTCCCTTATGTGCTGACTGAACATTTGCAGGTTCAGAATGTTAAGTCATCCCGACCAGCTGCAGAAGAAGGGCTACAAAGGCGTATACAGCGAAGAAGACCTTGCTCTCGCGCACGCCATGGTCACCCGGGTAGAAAACACGGTGGCAAGGCTGTCTCAGACGCCCGAACAGGCGCGTCTGAACAAGCAGGTATTTCTCTCCTACTAGCCTCTCGTCATGTCCACAAACACTGACACTAACTCATCATATGCGTGCACACACAGCAAAAGGTGTTGGAGCAGCTGTGCGACGACTACGATGCTATTGTCGAACGAGCGGCTGAATTTGAAGCCCAGCCAACTCCACCGTATGCCCCAATGCCCCATGTTCCCATGCCCCGTGCACTGCATGTCCCAAGGATGCCTGCCCCAGGGATGCCCTGTATGCCCCATGCCCCGGGGGATGCATGCCCCAAGGATGCCCTGTATGCCCCATTCAGCCTATATATCACCTGCAATTCAGCCTATATATGAGGCTATATATGAGCTGAAATGCAGCCTATATATCACCTGAAATGCAGCCTATATATCACCTGAAATTCAGCCTATATATGAGCTGAAATTCAGCCTATATATGCGCTGAAATTCAGCCTGGGGGATGCATGCCCAATGTTTGCATTGTATGCCCCATGCCCCGGGGGATGCATGCCCCAAGGCTGCCCTGTATGCCCCAGGCCCCGGGGGATGCATGCCCCAAGGATGCCCTGTATGCCCCATTCAGCCTATATATCACCTGCAATTCAGCCTATATATGAGGCTATATATAAGCTGAAATGCAGCCTATATATCACCTGAAATGCAGCCTATATATCACCTGAAATTCAGCCTATATATCACCTGAAATTCAGCCTATATATCACCTGAAATTCAGCCTATATATGAGCTGAAATTCAGCCTATATATGCGCTGAAATTCAGCCTGGGGGATGCATGCCCAATGCTTGCACTGTATGCCCAATGCCCCGGTGGGGCCCATGCCCCAGGGGATGCATGCCCCTTAGGTTGCCCTGTATGCCCCATGCCCCAGCAGATGCATGCCCCAAGGATGCACTGTATGCCCCATGCCCCGGAATATGCATGCCTAAAGGATGTCCTGTATCTCCAATGCCCCGGGGGATGCATGCCCCAAGGTTGCCCTGTATGCCCCATGCACCGGGGGATGCATGTCCCATGTTTGTCCTGTATGCCCCATGCCCCGGGGGATGCATGCCCCAAGGTATCCGTGAATACTGAGTATTTCCATAAACACTTTTACAGGAGCCTGAGGAAAGCTGCGAGATTTATCGGACTCCCGGATGTTGCCAGTCCAGTCCCTGACGCCCTTGACATGCACCTCAAGGAGTTGATCAACCAGCGGGTGAGGGGACTGCCGCTCACCGGCTGGTGCATTAAAGCTAATCATGTCCTCGTGGAGCTGGAGCAGTTTGTGGGGGCCGCGATGCACGAAGACCTGAAGCAGTCTAGAAACACCGACTCCCCCGAGCATCACCGGTTGGTTCGGGTTATCAGTGTAGCTTTACATAGACTCGGACTAGCCGAAGTGTACAGTCCATCCACGGGGGCAGGGGACGCAGCTAACCCTGTGGTATTGTAGGTGTACATTGACATATTTGGTATGTATATATTTGTTTTATAACATGTACACTATTTGTATTTTTGGTGTACTTACAGGGTTCTGCAAGTGGTATCCTTTACCTTGTGGGCGACATAAGTTTCCCGTACCCGGGTACCCTGCCATTCGATGCAGAGTTCAAGGATTTCCTGGAATCTGGTCGGACGGCGGACGAGGTGAAGCTTGCGCCTCATGTGGTGAACGAGGTAGATCCGTACGTGTACATCCTCTGGCTCCTTGGCAAGATGCGCAACGAGCGGCTTCACGTGGTCGACTTTCGTCATTTGTTTACGCTGGGTCGCGCCAAGATGTTACGACTAGCTCCCCTCCTTGGACTTCAGTACTCTATGGTGGTCGTTGGTGACATCACCAGTATGGCTCTCAATGAGAAGGATGTCGCCGACCTGGACGGCTTCTTGCTAGCAGTCGATTCTCGACTACGTCTACCTGCATCCAGGGAGTTCGAGCTGTACGTGAGGGACAAGAGCCAGTGCTTGCCTACTGAATTCTTTGGAGAGCAACTGCCACGTGCTCTGGTAGAGTATCGTCCAGTCCCTGGGTTTGGCGATTCTCTTTTGATGGAGCTGGGTGGCGATGCTTCGGGTACCATTATTTTCAAGCCGCAGTTCGGCTCTTGCGGTAATGGGATCTGTCGCTGGCACCAAGGCGGTTGGGTAGATGGTGTCCAGCCGAAGGAAGGTGGAAGTTACGTCGTGCAGCTCAGTAACGACGACATTGCCAAAGGTTACCCTTAGAAACCCTTTATGCCCCAAACCTTGCATGCCCCAAAGCTCTGTATGTATGCCCCAAACCTGTATGCCCCATACCAATATGCCCCAATGCTCTACCTGTATGCCTCACATGGTTGCCACCTAACAATTTCGTTCCTGGCAGGGGAACACCGTATATGGATCCAGCCGACAGCCGATGGCATCGAAGTAGTCTTGCATGCGAAGACCTACTTCGAAGAGACGGGCGTGATCTCCATCGTGAACGAGCTGTCTGAAGATCCCCTGGACGATGATGCCAAGAACCCATGGGAAAAGTTCCCCGCTTTACATGAGCTGTTACAGCGGGTTTCTGTTTACATATCCGGGAAATTTGACTTGCACGGGGCCCCATTCCGTGTAGATGTGTTCCGATCCGCAGAGCGATGGTATGTGAACGAGCTAGAAGTGTTTGGGGTAGGCGAACTGCTGTCGGGGAAGGAATGGTCGGAGTCGATTGAATTCTGCAGGGGCGTTGCCGCATCGATCGAGAGAAAGTGTAGTAAGTGTGGATGTAATTAGATGTAGTGCAATGGATAATTAAGTGTAAATATTAGTTAGTGTAGATGCAATTAGCTGTAGTGCCCCGTATGTAATTAAGATCCATGGTACAATTAAGAATATGATATGGGGCATACATGACCTATGGCGAACCAGTTGGAATAATACAGTTCCACGGGGCATACATGAATATGTTAATAGAGCACTAAAAATCCTATTTCTTCTTCGACACTGGCGGTAATGGCATCAGACTCTTTTGGATATCTTCCTTTGAGTAACTTTGCAACATGCCGTCTTGAAAAAACACGACGTAGGGGCAGTCATCCCGGGATGTACGTAATGCGACTGTCCCATAACACGTCGCCCAGTCCGGAAATTCGACACCAACTTGCCTGTACATCAGATCTTCCCTCTGACCTTTATTCCAGGCGCATCCGCCTTCCATATGCTTTGCAAGCTTCTGCTGGTATTTCTTGTACGCTGCTTGGGTCTCCTGCATGTCGATTTCCTTGATGCGAGCTTTCAGAGACCTGAGTCATCCGCAAACCGAGTGGTTAGATGGCCATACGGTCAGTGTGGGCATGGGGCATACGGTCAGTGTGGGCATGGGGCATACAGGGCAACCTTGGGGCATACGGTCACTGTGAGCATGGGGCATACGGTCACCGTGGGCATGGGGCATACGGTCATCAGGGGCAGGCATACGGTCACTGGGGGCATGGGGCATACAGTGGTACCTTGGGGTATGCGGTCTGCGGGCATGGGGCATACGGTCACCGTGGGCATGGGGGCATACGGTCATCGGGGTGGGGCATGGGGCATACGGTCACCGGGGGCATGGGGCATACAGGCAACCTTGGGGCATGCGGTCACCGGGTAAGCATGGGGGCATACGGTCACCGGGGGCATGGGGCATACAGTGGCAACCTTGGGGCATGCGGTCACCGGTAAGCATGGGGCATACGGTCACTGGGGCATGGGGCATACAGGGCAACCTTGGGGCATGCGGTCACTGTGGGCATGGGGCATACGGTCACTGGGGGCATGGGGCATACAGGGCAACACAAAGGGAAGGGTTGGGGAAGGGCCGTGCAAGGACTGGCTCTGAAGCATGCTGGGCTGCCCCGCATGCCCCGCATGCCCCGGGGCATACCCCACTGTATGCCCCACTGAGCTGAGTTGCATGCTGTGTTGCATGCTGGCAGCCCAGCATGCTTCAGAGCCAGCCCTTTGCATGCCCCAAGCGAGCGGGGGATGAAAGCGGGGGATGGGGCATACAACCCTATCGAGGAACGAGGAAGAAAGTGGACGCACGTATTGTATGCCAGCAGCTCATCGGTGGTCGCCCATTCACAGACGCCAGTCTGATATTGCGTGTAGTAGGACGCAACCACCCCACCTGTTTTGGTGTTCTTCACCTGCCGCTCCCCCCTGAGTTGATTGACGACATGAACATTGTCTTCCACGTGCGACTCTTCCGGTTTCTGGCTCGAGGCCGCCTCGGCCAGTTCTTGGTCTTTCAGTTCCGCGACGGTTTTATATCTTCCAGTTGTCTTCAGTGTCTTGCGCTTTCTGGTATTCTTCTGAAGTTTAGCGGAGTCCACCTTGTCCATTTTCCTTTTATTTGCGGTCTTGCCTCTACCTCCATCACCCTTACTCACCAAGGCCGTTCCATCAGCAGCAGCACCACCACCACCTCCGAAGTTGATACGCTTAAGGACATCGACATGGTGCAAGGCTTGGTTGGCGGCCATGCTAACACGATGTTCGAAAAAACGTAGTGAAGTTGCCTTGGACGATGGGCTGTAGTCTGCAATGGCTGCATGAAACCGAGCAACTGCATCTGAGGCTGGCACCACACCCGACAACTTCTCCGCAGTGACCTCAGGGGGTTGCTCCGCTTGCCGAGATGGGGAAACGGCAGCCTCACCCGGCACACCCAACGCTGCATCAGGGGTTTCCACCGCCAGGCCTTGAGGGTAGACGGATGCCTCCTCGTCAACCTCAGGGTCATCCGAAGCCTCGCCAACTTCCACCAGTGGGTCGTCGGCGTCACCAGGCGCCCCCGCCAGTGCCACCGGGTCACCGGATGCCTCCTCTGCCACATCGGGGGCATTCGAAGCCCCACCGCCTTCCACCAGTGGCTCGATAGCCTCGCCGGGCGCCTCCTCCAATGATGCATGCTCACCGGGTGCCTCCTCTGCCACCTCCGGGGAGTCCACTGGAGCGCTTTGAAGTGTCGTCAAGGTCGCGAGTAAGAGATCTTGACGCTTACGATCTGCCGCACCCAGGGGTTGGAGCAAGGCCACTCGCTCAAGGCTTTCGAGCTCCAGGTGTAGAGACCGTAGCAACCCAATGGGCATAGTGGGTTCTGATTGGGTTGGTGAGGAGCCGGCCGTTGCCGCTGGAGGCGGCGGGGAAAAAATAGGGCTGGTGCCCTTCATACTAAACAGTTTGTTGTCAATAGCCACCTTGAAAATATGCTTACACATCCGACCTTGCCTGGCAATGTAGCATGTTCCCAAACCCAGGTGCAACGGCTGGGCCACCTGCACAAGAAAATGGTGCCAATTTAGTATGCGTTACAGATAACATTACCGAAGTAACGAAGAATCAAAGTAACAACCTGTTTCAAGAACAAGGACACCTCGCATGCCGGAGCTGGGGTCGGTGGCTTCTTCTTTCTGCGGCACCCCTTGCCCGATGACGGAATGGTGTCCAAGACCTCCGAGACAGGCGGCCCATCCTCGCCTGGACAAGCATGGGGCATACGGTCACTGTGGCCATGGGGCATGCGGTCACTGGGTGCATGGGGCATACGGTCACTGATTGCATGGGACATACAGGGCAACCTAGGGGGCATGGGGCATACGATCACTGTGGGCATGGGGAGCGACGGCTTGCGTTGGTGACACGTTCGTCTCCGTAGTCGCCCGATTAATGGACACCTCGCATACCGGAGCTGGGGCCGGTGTCTGCTTCTTCTTGCGCCCCCCCTTGCCGGATGACGGAATGGTGCCCAAGACCTCCGAGACAGGCGGCCCATCCTCCTCGACGGCTGGCGTTGTTGACACGTCCGTCTCCTTATTCGCCTGCTTTTCTGAGGGAAAGGTGTACAGCACGGGATCTTGTGTGCTGTCCGTCTCGTACACCGTACCAGCCAGCTCAGCAGCTTTGATAATGGTAAACTGTGAGAGCGGGAACGAGTGAACCATGTGAGTATACACGCAAGCGGAGGTACATAAATGATAAGAACACGATTTGCTATGAAGGACACACCTCAAGCTTTTTAGCGTGCTTTGCATTACCAAAAGCTCCTTGCCTCTGACATACCACCCTTGTCCACATGTTGTCACAGAGGTTCAACAGTTGATTAAAGAGCCAATCCAGACGACTATTAGATTTCCAGTGACAGTACTCCTTCAAAGTACGGTGCCAGCGTTCGAGCAAGTTGTTGGTGTATTGATCCGCATGCGCGAAGTCCATCAAGGCATGAGCCCATCGATGAATGGTAGGGCGGTAGTTATCGTCAATATACTTCACATAAACAGGGAAGACATGGGTCCATTTGGATACCCACGCTGTAAGCTTTTGCGATGGTACAGCTCGCTCACCCTTCTCAGTGACTGTGTACAACACATCCAAGAGCTCAGTAAGACAATTCGATCGATCGAAGCGTTGAGTGGAATTCGATGGCATTTTCTCCCAAGCATTCTTCACCCAGGCGCGAGTGACGTGCCATGTACAGTAAATTATCCACGATTTTGCATAGTCTTCACCGAACACTGCTTTGATTGCATTGACCTCCGCGACGTCCATGTCAATTATGAAGGTAGGTTGCCATGGCCGACCAAGCCGGGGAACGGCTCTGGATTGGACGGCGCGCAGAAACTTTGACAATTCTGTGGCGTTCGTGTGCTGCAAGATAGCATGGGCAAAAGGAAAGCCATTGCCAAACTCGTTGACCAAGCTCATCGTCGCTAGTTCAAACCCATACCGGTTCACACCGAACGTGGTGTCCATGAGAGTGGTTTGCGGGTTCTTTACCAACTCACTCAATTGTGCAGCCGTCATAATACCCAAAGCGAATGGAACTGTGACAACTTGTTCAGTTGAGAGGCATATGCTCGTGAAGGTTTTGTGCTTGTCGCAGAACTTGCAATCCGCAGGTACCCCTGTACAGGGGAATAAAAGTGAATTAGTCGAACCTAGTAGTACGCAGATAACGAAGTGGTGTTGCCAATCATGCGCTTATAACTAACACATGATTGGCATAACCGATGCGGTTTGGTAGATCATATGTGAAATTGTGTAATGCAATGTACCTCCAACGGGACCCTGTGTCGCTGCACTTTGACAACCGGTTGCAGTGCACCGCAGAACCTCTTGGCGTTGGTAGTAGAGAACACAATCACTGTTTAGAGCTACCCATTTCTCAATCGAAACAAGAGGATCCTCATCCAGCATCCAGGTCTCCTTGGCAACGAAAGTGCGAGCATTCCAAAGATCTTGCTTCGAGAGGCAATCGTCACGCGTGGCCTGTCACACCATCCGCCGGAAGCTGTTCAAGATACTTCAAGATACACTGGGGCACGGGGCATGGAGGGTACGGTCACTGGGGCATGCGGACACTGGGGCATGGCGGCATACGGTCACTGGGGCATGGGGCATACGGGCACTCGGGGCTTGGGATGGTGGCAACCTAGGGGGCATGCGTTCATCAACAGTTTGGGGGATGTGCCACCGGGGCATGGGGATACGGTCACCGGGGTTTGGGCGATACAGGCAACCTAGGGGCATGCGTTCACTCAGTTTGGGGGACATGGCCACTCGGGGGCATGGGGGATACGGTCAATGTGGGCTTGGGGGATACAGGCATCCTAGGGGCGTGTGTTCACTGGGCTTGTGGGATACGGCCACTGGGGGCATGGGGATACGGTCACTGGGGGCATGGGGGATACGGTCACCGGGCTTGGGATACAGGCGACCTAGGGGGCGTGCGTTCATCAAGTATGGGGATACGGTCGGGCTTGGGATTACGGTCATCAGGGCACGGGGCATGGAGGGCATGGTCATCAATAGCATGCGGACATCGGGCATGGGGCATACGGTCACCGGGGCATGGGGATACGGCTTCAATGGGCTTGGGACACCGGGGCATGGGGCTACGGTCATCGGGCATGGGGATACGGTCATCAGGGGTATGGGGCATACAGAGCAACCTAGGGGGCATGCGTTCACTGGGGCATGGGGAGTACGGACCCTGGGGGCATGGGGGATACGGTCGCTGGGGCATGGGGAATACGGTCACTGGGGTATGGGGGATACGACCACTGGGGCATGGGGGATACGGTCCATCAGGTGGGTATGGGGATACGGTCATCAGCTTGTGGGACACCGGGGCATGGGGGCATACGGTCATCGGGCATGGGGGATACGGTCATCAGGCATGTGGGGGCATACAGAGCAAATCCTAGGGGGCATGTTCACTGGGCATGGGGGTACGGACCCCTGGGGCATGGGGGATACGGTCGCCGGGGCATGGGGGATACGGTCACCGGGTATGGGGGATACGACCACCGGGCATGGGGGATACGATCACTGGGGCTTGGGGCATACGGTCACTGGGGCATGGGGGATACGGTCACTGGGGCTTGGGGAATACTCACACCTCGGCCGACGGCTCGCCTGTTTCTGGATCAAAGACCATGGCTCCTTCAGCAATGCGAACAGTGCGCCACGCTGTCTGCACGTCCTTCGGTTTGACGTTCTGGTTGTTCCTGTACTGGAAACGAAGAAAATCACGAAGAATAGGACTAATCTCTGGCCGAAAGAACCCAATACGGGTGCCGTCTGTGGTCCTGAGATCGTGAACCGAACATTTGGGAGGGCAGGTGCTGATACAGTGGTTCGCGTGTTCCATGTTGACGTAGGTTATTGGAACAACCGGATACTCGGCACCCAAAGAGGAGGCAACTGGCACGCCGATCCGAAAGGAGGCAGAGCAGCCACAAAACCGCGCAGATCTGTTGTGTTTGAGCTTTGTGGCGGGACGTGGAACAACGCCTTCTGGAGGGGGAGCGCATGCAGCTTTCGCAGCTTGGCGTTTCCGCCATTCGGACTGGAACCCGCAACGACATGCGTAATGATGTTTGTAGGGCCAACCATCATGCGCTGGACGAGGTTTAGCTAAACTGCGGTCCGTTTTGGGAGGTTTCGTATATGGTTTTGTCTTGGCGCTGGCGTCGTTTCTAACGCGCATAATGTGAAACTGGTTCGGATTAGGATCACTGGAAGGTGATCCGTAGTTTCCTTCGCCGCGGACAAAATCCTGTACGCGAGACACTGGAAGGTACGTTGTTGGGAGCAGTTTTGGTTTAGATGATCGCGGTATGCTTTCCCAGGACCAGTGAAGATCGTGGCGAGAAAGCGACCCCCAAGGGATCCGGTATTCTAGAGAGCCAGCGGTGCCAATAGTGAACATGGTATCGGCAAGGAGGTTGGTTGCGTCGGGCTGTAGGTTGGGGCATGTAGGTTTAGAACCCGCTGGTTCTGTGCTAACCTCCGCGGTGTTGGCATGCGCTGCAACCAGATGCGACGCAAAGCCGAACATCGCGCGTGAACGCCCGCTAAGGGTTAGGCGTGAAAAGAAAGACATGCCTTAGGAGTAGGAAAGCAGAAGACAACGGACCGGTAGAGGCTAGACACTGGTCGCTGACCTATTGGGTAACGAAACGCCCCACGCGGACGTCGTACCAAGCTGGAATGGTCCACTTAGGTACACCGTGTTGGTTGTAGAAGACCCAAAAGAATCCGCAATCTCTATTTGGTGGCAGCCAGCGCCGAAGCTGCAGTCTGAACGCGAGTGGAAGATGAATAGAACCGTCGTCTACATCTAATGAGTAGAACTCTAAGCGCCAGTGGCGAATGCGCGGAACCGCATAATTTCTGGTTTGTCGTATAGTAAAAGGATTGTGAGGACGAGCAGCTTCAGCTTCAGGATTGGGGGGACGCAGTGGTATCGCCATGTAATACAAACAAAATGAATGCAGGGCGGCTGTTTTTTGGAAGCATTTAAGTGCTGTGAAGTGAAGATTTCGCGGGAAGAATGGAATCTAGGGAGCGGTCGTTTAGATTTCGCCAGAAATCGCCGGCGACACGAGCGTGGCAACGCTTGTGTCACGCCTTGATGAGGTCAGGTCGCGATTTCAGGTCACCATGACGCGATCGGGCCATGACATCCTTCCCACCTGGTGTCCGATAGGCTTTATCGTATATATAAGCACTTATATACCTTGTCCTTACAACTCACGTTTACATTTTCGTTTGCGACGCACCTTGAAATGCCACTACTGTATCTTACTAGCTAGGAAGCCATGCCATCAAAGCGAGCAGAATGTATTGTCGCCTACATCATGGATATGTTTTCTCAACACGGGATACATAACCCTACCTAACAAGAATATTAATCTTCTTCCGAGGGGCATGACTAAGGATGTTGTGTGGAACAACTACAATGAAAATACAGGGGCGCGGAAGACATGCAATGTTCATTGCGGGGGTTTTGTCATGTGACTGTGGCGTGACGACGAGCTTGACGATTTCTACGAGTGCTGCAAATAATGATGGATTGAAGATATAGATTCTAATGTATCAGCAATATAATAGCCTTAGCACTGTGAAATGATCGAAATCTCTTGCCTAGAAGACTTCATAGACAAATATTTGGTGTATATTGATTAAATTTGTATGATGATATAGATTTGTGTATCATATGCTAGTACCCATCTCAGTTGCAACTTATTTTACGGGAATTGAAGCACCTGAATACGCACATTCATAAACGTGTACCGTGCATGCTGGCCTAAATTTCACATGGATGTACCCACATTTGCATACTTGTACATGATATGCACGCATATGAACAAAAATGCAACAAAAAAATCTACCGGGACTCGCCGAGTACGAAAGCATCATGCACAAATAATTAATTTGAGTAATATTTTGTAATAAAAATTGCGGGACGACTTACGTGTCGCTTACGTGTCGCTTACGTGGCACATTTCAGATGACGTGGCAATAACTTTTAGACGACGAAAATTGTGTCAAAATGAAGGTTTTTAGACGACGATCGAGATTCATTTATTCCCAATAGTTTGTTACACGCACTTTGGCATCCACGGTACAGGTATGCTACTGTACTGGGGGGCTACTTTATTAAGGCAGAAGACGTATAGCTCGGAGAGCTGGTGGATACAGCACCTGCTGCAGTGAGCACAACACACGATGTGGACTTCATATGGTCAGATCACCACCGTTGCACGGGCTTGGGGGAGAGCTGGCACATGCTTACATCTGGGACTTGGTCGTGAGCTGGGGCTTCACGTTGTTTGAGCCTATCTTGTCGGGCGACCATGTCTTCGAGCGGGATCACATCGAGGAGATATTTTCATCATTATGCCTTGCTGGCCTTCGCGGACAGCTTGTTCACAGCACGGCAGGAGGGATGTTAGATGAAAATGCACCCACGAGACGACTTACTGAGACATTTGAGGACAGCGATGAATGTCATGCCGAGCACGCACACATATATACTACGTTGTATCATACCGCAGAGCATCGATACGATGATATGCCTAATGAAAACAGAAATCCAGGTCGGTCAGCTTTCTCATCGAGTTGGGTACCCCCGCCAGCGCCGGCGTCATAAGAGAACGCTATGGATAGTGGACCGCGATCTCGTGAGCCAGCCAGCGAATTCCATAACCATCCACGTGGACACCTTCCCTAGCCAGCCCGTTCTCTTAAGGTGTTCATTTTCCGAGAAAATGGACCCTGAGAGCCGTGCCAGACTTAAAGAAATTAAAGCAAGATTTTGATGACGATGTATATCAAACAGAGTATCAAGACTTAAACCTTTAAGACAAGTTTTGTGCAAAAAATCATGAAAACCCATCAAATATACCATATTTGTCAATTTCCCAACAAAGTTTTCTTAGTTTAAGAAATGCCCTCTCGCTAGGCAGCCAGCGGTCATTTTCCTTATTTCCGGCCATCTCATAAGTCGGAAAATGCAGCCGGCTCTCATCGAGTTGGGTACCCCGAAACGCTTGGCTATTTCCTTAACGTCGAGTTTCCTTAAATGTGAGTGATTACTGTATATCATCTGATGGTTTATTTGGTGACTGAGGAGTTACAGCATCTCTTGGCAGTAATTTCAGTGTTTGTACCATCATATGCACGCGTTTGCGACAGCTGTAACAAACGCCGGCGTTTCATGGTACCGCGCCGGGTTTGTCCAGCTGGTGACACATTGTGACACAGGTGTGACGTACGCATGACAGATTATCTTATGTGGCACTGGCGATGCAGACTGCTGATGACAGTTTACGGCTGGTTTCAGATGTGACACAGAATGCAGAGTACAGCCGATGGTGCATGTGGCAGATGTTTGGATGACGACTGACGACGTGGGCACGATCGTAGGAGGCAGTGAGATAATGTGACACAGATGGTGATCGCGCAGAGGTGAGAGCGCGATGCGCGGACAGGTGACTGGTAGTTTGGAGGTCACGAGACAGATTTGTGGAGATGATATCAGGGAGTCCGGACGGAGAGCTTTCCAGTAGCTCTTTTCCAATTTCCCACTCACTGGATTCGTGGGCAAACGCGCAGCGTATATCAGTGTATATATATAGAGAAGCAGTTTTACTCACTTGAGAGTGGGGACCCAGACGCCTGAGTCTGGGTCCCCCACTGTGGCAGGTTGACTCGCGTTGCGGATGCGCGTTGCTCTTTGTGTATGCATGAAGGCCGGATTAGCGCCTAAGACAGTTGTGGACACTTCTTGGTTCTGTAATTAGCTGGTATGTTATTGCGGACAGAGTGAGACAGTATATTTGAGGCTGAATGCCCAAACTTTGCGTCAATTAAGAGTGGTTCTTTTTTGAAAGACTTGCCTTCTTATTGTGGACTATGTTGCAGTTACCTCCGGATTCGCTCGCGCACACAATACGCACGCGAGCATGTTATTTGTATCACAAGTTGTTTTACGCATTCGCGTTCACTCAGAATATCTTCGTCTCGGAATTCGTACTTATTTTATGTTAGATGAAATTGCACCCACGAGACGACTTACTGAGACATTTGAGGACAGCGATGAATGTCATGCCGAGCACGCACACATATATACTACGTTGTATCATACCGCAGAGCATCGATATGTCATCTGATGGTTTATTTGGTGACTGAGGAGTTACAGCATCTCTTGGCAGTAATTTCAGTGTTTGTACCATCATATGCACGCGTTTGCGACAAATGGCACCCTTGTCCTTAATTCCAACTAGTTCTTGAAGTTCTTTGAGTAATAATATTTTCATATTGGGACATGTTACTATGTTTACCACGAAATCATCGGCTCTTTGTACTCTTTCATACATATGCTCTTTATCATGTATCCAAAAGTGCTTCGAAGCCGCAAAGTGTTTCTTTAATTCATAGTCCTTTGTGTAGTACTTTCTATATGTGTTCAAATGCTCTTTTGGTACTTGCAATATATCGTGAATTCTCGACCACTTTTCACAACCTTCAGGGTCAAAGTCCTTGGATAAATCGTCCTCAACTTCTTCCCACTTTGTTCTCTTATTCTTTACATAAGGGAACTCGAACACAAAGCCTTGTTCTTGCATGCATAATTTGGATGAAGTGAGCAAACTTGTTTGTGCTATAACATTGCTTCTCGTAAATATACTCTACTAGAAAGTCAAAGTACTCTTCATTTAATACTTTTGGCACTAAGGGATTGTCGAAAAGTTCATATCCAAACTTGTCGGTATCTTTGTAAGTCTTTCTCACTTGCTCAAGAGTACAAGGGTTACTCTTGTACCTTTTACCATAGAAGAAAATGTAAACCTCCGAAATGTTTCTTTCGCGTTGAATTTGTTGACTCATAGCTAGGGGGTCAATTGTGTGTTCTTTGAAATAACCAAATACAGGTCGTTTCTTATCATTGTTGCTATCTATACCATACAATACTTTGGGGCTGAAAATGATTCTCGGAGTTGTATTAAAATCGGGTAGATTATCGGTCTCGTCAGTAATCAACACTACATCGGGATGATGTTCTATTAAATACGCGTGCAATTTTGTTGCTAGTGTTTTAGAGTCACATGCCACTATATACCCGTTTGGTTGTGATTTTATTAATTCCCTAAATTGATGCTCACTTTGAATTTCTTTTATGTTTACTCCATCATAATGGTTGTGTTTATTATGTATGTAGGTGTATGGTTTGTTAAGCAAATTCATGTACTTCATGCATCTATCACTTATGTCCGCGTCAACCGCTATGTAGTTCTTGCAATCATTCAATACTTGTTTCAATCTAACCCACAAATCGACTCGTTTGTCGTTCAATGTCTCACTTGCAATCACGTGCTTCAACAATGAGTTGAACTCGTCGATGAATATTGTGTATTCACTCAGGTTCAATCTCCTTAATTTTGCTAGGCTATCAACTTGTATCACGATATTTTCTTCATCGTTAATGTCTTCAATGTTTTTATAGAATGTGCAATCAACTCCGCTTTCATTAAACGTTTGATATATGGTTTGTCCCAAGCTTACTCTTGACACTATTACTATGAATTTTAGTCGGTTGTGAGCAATATGGTCCTTCACACTTGTAGTTTTTGACGTTCCGGGTTTTGATTTCATTATATAAGATGTACCAAGCTCATAGATGTCTTCACCTTTAATTTCTTGAAGGTATTTTCGATTCCAAATTACATGTGGTTTAATAATGTTCTTGGGGGTCGGCTTCATTTTGTGATAATTGATGATGTTATCATTCCGAGATAAGAGCCACCCTATTGCATCAAAGTCGCCATTAGGCTTACATGAATTCCAAGTTTGATTGTTCTTATCTTGGTGATAATTAGGTTTGGTTTTGCAAAATGCATCCCACTTGTCATATTGGTTTAATCCTTTCATCGCGGTAGTAAATTTGAAGAAATCTCCAAAATTATCGATAATGTTGTTAGGCAACATCTCCAATATATTATCAATGTTCTTATTACTTAAATTATAATGCACGTCTCCTTCATATTCAAATTCCTTCTTAGCTTTGATTTCATACTTTCCGGTCATTTCATTTTTTTGTGAGTTGGATGTGTAAATGTGTTCAAATAAAAATTGTTTTAAGTTATCGGGTATTGGCTTGATGGATGTGTTGTGGTATACGGTATAATCTTTGTGAAGTATGCCCTTCGTTGTGTCATATATGTGTGAATGAGGTGCCACGATGTATGTGCCATTGCTCAACACATCAATTCCTAATGAGCTATTCTTCTTCTCGGCGAAGTCCTCATCATACAAAAAGTACAAATGATATCCTCCACTACATGTCTTCACGGTGTACGTATTGAAGTTCTTAAGAGCTTTCCCGAAGGTCAATATCCAAGGGTGTGTTTTTACATCCCATTTGTGTGAGTCCAAATCAATCACAAGAATGTTGTTCACTTTGCCTCCAAGTATACCAACGTTGTAAGATTTACACGATTCAATTCCGACAAATTGAACCTCTTTATCATTGTAATAGTTAGTAGCTAGGGGTTTTTTCGAGTTTTTTAGTAGCTTGTGTTTAATCATCTCTTTGAGAACGAGGGTATCATAATAAGGAGGATTGGATTGCATCGCCATAATATCTTATAAACTTGTACAACTCTTTTCTTTAAGTAGTTTATAGACATAAGCAAAAAAATCTATGTATCTGAGATTTTTTCTGATTCCTTTTTCAGCCTATACTTTTCCCGTCTTTTTGCATTTATTTCATCTTTGTGTAAAGCGTAAAACCTTCGAGAACATATTCGTGTGACCTCCCTTGTTCGTTCTACATGTCTTTGTCTATACCGTTTTTGGGCTAACTTCAAGGCTTCGCTACGGACCATATTGCCATATACATTGAACATAATCTTTAAATTGCTTAATTTTGTTCCAAAGTAAGGATATCATACTCTAATATTAAAGCGGAGATTGGAACAAAGTTTCCAAGTCAAAAATCGCAAAAAATTAGTCAAAATGTCGAAAATCGCAAAAAATTTTAGCACAACTTTAGGAGCCAAAAGTCACCGATAAAATGTGTTCTAAAGTGAGATTATATTATTCTAATAATAAATCATGTTTTGGAACATTTATCAACAGTCTTCGCGAGAAATAATGCCAAAAAATGGCCTTAAAACGTCAAAAACTGCAGTCTGCAGAACGCGAAATTTCTCTACCTTTTTTCCGGAGTCTGAATTAAAAAATTGTGACAATACAGATTTTTTTTATCATCTGTACAGTCATCATAATTTTATCACCTTTGTGGTCACCCGTGTCACCCGCTGGTCACCTGCCGGTCACCTGATAGCAATCTAAAATTATTATACCCAATGGGTGACCGGCAGGTGACCGTAAGGTGACCGGCAGGTGACCAGCGGGTGACACGGGTGACCACGTAGGTGACCACGTAGGTGACCACGCTCGCGATAGGAGAATTTTAGATATGGTATAGCATCCTCTGAGCTAATACTGTTTCTTCAAGAACAAAGCCAATTGTTTTTAAACAGAATTTTCAACACCATCACTGCAGGTATTTCATCGATTTACTATCTTAAAAATGTCCACAGTTAAAAGCGAGGCCACAGTTAAAAGCGATGCATATGATATTCTCAGCACTAAGCCTGACAGTGTTGGTCAGAGTTATAATCCGTTGGATCAGTTCGTACCGCCCTTTTGTGTTCGTACCGGTGAAGTGGGTAACGCGAGGTGTTGCCACTGGCGGAAAGTGAAGGGAGTGTGGATTCGTTGTCGACGAAAGTGCTGTAGTGGCACAGCATTTTGTATGCTTGAGCATCACGAAGCGACCTGTCGCGTTGTCGCATCTATATCGAAGGGAAAAGAAGCCTTTGTTTCGCAGTGCAAACGCTTTCAGGCTTCGGATGATCCTGAAGTATTTGAACGTATTGTGGACACAATAGCCCACAAATTGACGAAGCCGTGTTTCGTAGCCAGCCTTCTTGCTGACCGCGAATCTGCTTTTAACGCCGCTGACGTTGAGTCTTTAAACGAATTAAACGCTGAATGCGAAGAATTCGTGTCTAGTTATCAGGAGTCCAGAACTACTTACTTCAAAGACATTTCAAGTCCTGTAGACGACTTAAATGCCAAATTGCAAACAGCGACAATTAGTGCCATTACAATGAAGACCCCTAGGTCCCGACAGTCAACACCCCAAGCGTCTAGAGCACCTTCAGTAATAGAGGAAGATATACCAGCAAAAGCAGCCCGCATTGTGTCACTTGAGCGGTTAGCTGAGCTTGAAAGTGAACTGCAAGCCAAGGACCGTCGCATCACTGACTTAACTCGTGAAGCTGAGCTGAAAGACAAGTGTATACTTGATCTGACCTCTGAGCGTGACATATTTGTGAAAGAAGTAGAGTTGTCACGGCAAAAAAAGTCAACAAATTACAGCACTTGAGTCTCGCATTACCGAGTTAAAGGCTGCGAGTGAAAAACCTGATGCGTCTGCTGAGCTGAAACGTCGCGTCGCTGAACTAACTGTTGAGCGTGACGGATTTGAAAAAGAAGCAAAGTTGTCACTGGAAAAAGATCAACTTATTGCAGCACTTAGGACTGATATTGAAAAGCTTAAGGTTGCGAATCAAACATCCGATGCGTCTGCTGGTCCAAGCTCTGTTCGTAAAGGTACCAGACAAACTAAGGTCAAAGCCTTAGAAGAAGAACTTGAGAAAGCACGAAAGTCAATACAAGAACTACAAGAGGCAGTTGAAGCAGAAATATGTGATATTGACGATCTGGAAAATATTCTTGACGGTCCTTTAAATGCGGCTGGGTATGACTGGTCCTTGACTGAAATGGGTGAAGAGACACTTGCAAAGATATATCTATTTAAGATACCCCCCGAGGACGCATTTCCTTCAAACTAAGGTATGGACTGACACGAATGTCTTTTGTGTGTTATGCAGGTGTGAGACAGCACCTTTACAGCACCTTTTTAGTTTCGTTTAAGTTCTCCTTCGTCTTCATCCGTTTGCAGGTATGGGCAAGAAACGTGCCGCCGACCGTACCCGAGAAGTCACCCCGTTGTCAGATGCGGATGTAGCTAAGCTGGAAGAAAGCCGGCAGATGCGATCGGCCGAAGCCAAGAAGGGTGCCGAGGAGGCAAGGAAGAGCCCTCTCGGTGTTTCTAGAAAGAAAATAGCTAAGTGTGCAAAACATGCGGATGCAAAAGAGGGTGAGCACCGCACGCGGTACAAAGAAGCGGAGGCTAAAGGTCTAGCACGCACTATTCTAGAATACAGTAGAGATCTTGCCGAAAAGTAATAGCAGACATTCGCAAGTTTTCATAGCCTTAACGCCACGGATTTATTTGATATTTGTTATTTAATAGAACACTCCCTGGTAACCTGATAAAGTTTTGCGAATTGCTTGTTTGTGTTGTTGTCATTCGCAGATATGGCATCCGCAACAGCAAAATCCGGAGAGGCCCCTGACGGTGTCAAAAGTCCTCGTGGCCCAGGCGGTAAGAAACTCTTATATGCCATCCGAGGTGGCCAAAAGGCTGGAGTGTATTCTCGTTGGTACCAAGCGGCCGATGCGGGTTTCAAAAGTAAACAAGGGTTTGGCAACGGGGTTACCTTTGACGAGTCAGAGGCTGACTTAGCCCACCAGTGGGCCTTTGACAAGACGAATCTGCAACCGGAAGGAAAGGCTGCAATACTGCAGCAAAGCATTAAGGAGAAACATATCCTTTTTAGGGTGCTGTTTGTGACCATCATTTTCTCTGTGGTTTTTCAGCTTACTCACCTTGGAGTGGATGCTATTGGTTGGTGGAACGATTGCACTGACAAAACCAATCGCAAGCTTGCTGTTTGTATAGGCAATGCAGAATTGAATCTTTTTCTCCTCAAATATGAGGTTGAAATAACCACATTTTGTTATGCACAATTCATTGCGATGATGACTGGACTCTTTGTCTGGTTGGTAGGCTGTGTAGCATAGAAATAGCTTACGATCCGTAGCCTTGGCACCATAGATTTACTGGATATTTGTTTCAAGAACACTCTATGGACATTATATTGACATTATTATTATTCTTGCTTGCAGATGAACCTATTGTGACCAAAGAAACTGAAGAATATGACAGTGAGGAGTCCGAATCCGAGTTTCTCTGTCAGCTTTGTAAAGATTTTTTGTGGGATGAGCAAGTATTTGGTTGCTATATATGTGAAAAGCACCCATATTGCATGTCCTGTGCTGGAAACATGTTTTGCTGCAAGTGTGAAAGATTTGTGTGTGAAGACTGTCAGGGGTCAACCTTGTCAGGTTGTAGGACTTATTGCAAGCCCTATCTTGACCACATGAGGTCTAATATGGGCACCTCAAATTCAGTTTGTGGCAAGAAGTTTCAATCCCAATAAGTAATATTTTGTATCTATTTCAATACCAATAAATCTGCGATTGTTATCTTGAGATACTTTACCTGCTGTGCCTATACCCATGAAAGGGTCCAATATATTATCATTATCATTTGAATAAGTTTTAACAATCCATTCTAATATATCATAAGGCTTCGCAGTCGGGTGCTTGCTTTTGTAATTTCCGTTCGCAATAGTTATAACAGATTTGGGAAACCGTTTCCCATCAGATATTGTGTTAATCCTGGGGCTGTTTCCGGTATACAGCTCTGTGCGTCTGCCCGGGACACGTGTGTACGCAATTCCATCGGTCATCTGTGGATTATAAGTAGGTAATTTATCATAGAATACATACAGCATCTCGTGACTGCGTAGTGGCATGTGATTACAATGATAAAACCCAGAACTGACCGTCTTCTGCCAGACGATATCATATTTAAACATCTTTTCATTGCTGGATATTAACTTATGTCCGAACCGAGTTGTGCAAAAGAAAACATATGCAGTGCGTGGCTTCCCGACCCGCGTTTCAGTTGCGTCCATAACTTATCTAAATCAATTGCTTGCTTGTCGAACTTGCACGCAGTTTGGTTGTAAGGCATATCTAAGATAACTAAATCAACAGAGTGTGCGTCGATGTTCGGAAGTATATCAAAACAATCTGCGTTGAATATCTGCGTGGCCATTAAGATACGCCGAGAAAAGAAATTCAGCAGTAGACGTGGGAATTAATAGTAATATAATTTTACTTTAAACAAGACTAATAATTAATTCACGAGGTACAGTATAAACATTTTCTACCTTACCCCTGCCAACACCATGTGATGCACACGAACTTCGTCCAAATTGTGCAGACTTCATATGCTTTCCATATATCTTCATTGCGTCACACGGCGTGCTGTGTTTGTAACACATCTTTAGGTTCAGTCCTTGTTTATTAGTCCAAATATTGGTAGCCTTCCGATATTCAAATCCATATCGACAATAGCAACATGTATGTATGTATTTGTTCATGCCTTTCATAACATCTCTATGTCTCATCAATCCACCATCGGCCGGGTTCTCAATATACCAATATGTAGGCTTTAAGTAGTCAATGATTTGCAGTGTTCTTTCAACTATACTATCAGCCATGGATAGCTTCCGTGGGCTACGTCTCTTCGCCTTACTATACTCGGTGCATGGTGGACTAGCCCAAATTATATCAAAGTACTTTGGCTGATACACGGTGTAATCCCAGGTCAAGATGTCGACTGCATGAGTCGGGTTATAACCGGGAAATATGTCTACCGATACAATTTCGCAATCTTTATACAGTTCTTTAAGTACTTTACTGACCGATGCCGTGCCAGAAAATAACTCTAAAATATGCATTGTTCCAAACTAAGATTATAATATAGTATATTTAATCCTCAGTTTGGAACGGTCCATAGACATACAACACTACTTAAAGATTTCAATTCTAACATAAGTAAGAATGGATACCAAAACAAAAATGAATATTCTCAAGACACTTATTCTCGGTGAACTTACGGTCAACAAACAAGTCGAACTAGCTCATGATTATATTGTAAAGGAAATATATGCAGATGAAGGTTCGACACACGTAGACACCCAGGATATTCTTGAAAAACTTATTGCATTGCCTTATAATTGTCCGCCAGATGACCCTTCCCATTATGATGACGAGTGTTGTTGTGTGACTGATGAAGTTGTCAATTACGTTGACAAACTGATAAAAATTTATAAAGTAAGGTCAAACGCTGAAAAATAGTCTAAAGTTTATGATTGTAGAGTTTGAGCGGGAAGAATCCACTCGTTGAAATTCCTTCTGAACATACTTAAATGACTCGGTTTGCGATGCAGGTCAATAAACAGGAAATCATGAGGCCCTTGTATAGCCTGATTGTATACCGAGTTGAATTCCTCGATTGGAATCTCCCCTCCGACCTCCTCCCCAATTTTATCAATCTCCTTTTGATTCTTATTGCGGAACACTAACATATGTGTTAAGTTACCTCTTATAGATTTTAACAGTCCACCGCTCGATGACGTGTAACTCTGACACGCGAAAAGGAGGGTAATACCGAGGGCCGAGTCCTTAAGCTTTCCAAGATGCCTATGTTTGATAACCATATTGCTTATCTTACTCGATGGTTTCATTAAATCGGTGTCTTGAGTGTCGTCAAAAAAGGCGGCGATCACGGGCCGCTTTCCGTTATACTTATGCTGGGGTGGTAAAATATTTCCGTTATCATCACCAAACTCCAATAGCAATTCACCCGGAATTTCGTAAATACTGATGTTATGATTGTTTAACATCTTCATTAACTTTTTATACCTTTCCATCTTCTCTTGGTATTCATCATACTCTTGAGCTTCGGTGTCCAAAATTTCTTCTATCCTTTGTGGAACATCGACGGTCGGTTCTAACACATCACTTTCATCAAGCGGTAAGTCTTTGTAATAATGCATATTGTTATGATAGGTCGGACTTACAAGAATCAATCTGTCTAAAGCATTGTTTTGTTTCATCAATCGGAGTAAATGTGTGAGAGAACATGATTTGCCAGTCCCTCTTTTCGCTACCGCTAAGATAACCCCGTGTAATTGAATAAAGTCGTCGGGAGTGTCAATCGGAAATGCCGAACTCTTTGGTACTTGAATATCATATGATTTATCCTTGAGCCTTTGGAACTTCATATATTATAATGATAGAAATAGACTGTTGTATGCTTTGTCGTATCCAGGTTCCATTTCAGCATCTCTTTTCCGAGGTGGTGGCGGGTTCGATTCAACTTGGCTTTGTTTACGTCTAGTAGACTTCCTAACAATCACCTCTGGTTCTGGTTCCGGTTCAGATTCAGAGCTGTCAGATTCAACAATGACTACCTGTTTCTTAGGTTTCTTTTTGACGGCTGCCTTTGATTTCTTAACAACAACGTGTTCTACCTCTGGTTCCGGTTCTGCTCCAGTTGTGGTTCAGGAGTTTTCGATGTAGCCTTTTTAATTGTCTCTTGAGCTTCAGCAACTTTCTCTTGTTCCTTAAGTTGTTCGGCCATCTTTAAATCTTGTTTTTGTTTGGCCTTGGCACGACGAGTTTCTAACGCCTTCTCCCTCATTTTGGCAAGACGTTCAAGTGTCTCCGGGTCAGTTACTTTCTCTCCTTTAAGTGGCATTAAGTCGCTATAAGATATCCTAAGAAAATAATTTTCTTGATGTGACTTAACGTGTTCCAAAGTAAGGATATTCTATACTAATATGAATCCTTAGTTTGGAACTTTTATATGAGATATATTATATGAGCAAAGAGACTTGGATTGCGAAGTTGAAGCAATGTGCTAAGGAGTATAGAGAAGAGCATGGAATCAAAAAGAGACCCGGTAAGATGACACAAGGTGAGAAACTTAAAAGCTTGCGAGGCCGCCCAGTTGTCAAGAAGACCACAAACAGAAGTAGGACTGCCTTAGACCATGGAACAATCAGCGGTCAACCAGTCTTTGAACAGCCAATTAAAGACCCTGCGTTACCAGCCAAGGCTCCCCGAAGGATTGCACCCATCATGGTAGCACCGTTGGACAAAAGCAGCATAGGTACAATAACAGGTGACCCAGTATTTCAAAGACCTACAGAAGAGTACACCGGTGTTTCAACTTATCGAAAAGCCATTGATGATATTGAGAAACGGGAAAAGATGAAAAAGCAACTGAGAAAACAAATGAGGAAACGCGGTGATGTTACAAAAATATAATATATATATTATAGGAAGATGCCCCCCAAAGTCAGAAAACAGAACCCGGAGGCACGCCATAAGCTTACCGCTGCAGATTGGGAAGACTTACAAGGTCGACAACTGACGGGAGATGACAGAGCCAAAGCTATACGTGATTATAAGAAGAAGTACCGCAAATCTAAGGAGAAGGTGGAGAAAATCACCAGACTTCAATGGAAGCAACAAGGGAAGAAGCCTTTTAAAGAACAAAGCAGACTTGATGAGATTGAAAAGTATACCGTTGGAGATTCTAAACGACACATTAAGAAGTTTAACACGGACGTGGAGAAACTCAAGGTGCCTTTCACAACATTCCTGCAAAGGGCAGCTCCTGATGGCAGTTCTCTGAACTATTGGTTACCCGAGAAAACAAAAGGAGTTGAGCAAATCTCCATGAGAGCAGTATTTGAAGACGGTACCACTTCAAAGTGGGTCAAAGGCTCTGACCGCCAAGATGTTATGATGCAATTTGAAGAAATGCTGCAAAGTCCTAAGGGTGAAGATAGCAAAAAGTCTGTTGAGGTTGCAAAAGATGTCGAGGTAGAGCACTACTCCTCCAACGCCGCCAGAAGGTAAGGGGTCTCGTTGCTTAGCCGCCCCAAAAAACACTGTAGAATTACGATTAAAGCAGTGCGTCATTAAGATTGAATCTCGCAATAATTGTGGTATCAAATCTTTAGAACTCTTACATCGAAAACGCAAATTGGACAACATGCTGAGTGATAATCTGATTCAAAAAAATCAATATGAAAACAAATGGAAGCAATTGAAACGCGATGCCAGCAATCATAAAGGTAACATAACGGCAGTTTCAAATCGGCTGCGTTTGGAATTGTTCGCGAAAAAGGATGTTGATGAAGGAATCAATATAGAAGACTTTCCACTTTTAGAGAAGCATTACAATAGAAATATATTTGTGTGGGGTATCACCGAACGACTTGGCGGTGAGCCAATCATGTTTTACCCGCCATATTTTAACGAGCATAATGAGTTTTCAAGCTATGGCGACAGCTTCCATATTTTATTGCATGACAACCATTACGAGCCCATTACAAGAATTGTCTGCTTCAGAGGGAAAACTTATCGGCCATCGTGCACCCAGTGCAAATCTCAAAAGTGCATATTTGCTAACAAGGAAATGCGTCTGACACAAGGAAATAAACATTGGCATCATTGTGACATATGCAATCGAAACTTTATGAACGAGGACTGCTATAATCTACATCAAGAATTGGTGACGTGCAATCAGCTTCATAAATGCAAAGTATGTTCGGTGAAGTTTAATCCTCATGAGAAACACGTGTGCGGGTATAAAGCCTGCCCAAATTGCAAGACCGTGTGTAACCTATACGAGCACAAATGTTATATGACACAGGTCAAACCGAAGCCTACACTGTCACCCGAAACCATTGTATGTTTCGATTTTGAAACTCGAAATGATAACGGCAAGCTGGTTGTTAACCACTGCGAAAGTCAGTATCACGATGGTGCATGTGTTATTCATAAGACAATAGACGAGTTTCTTGGATGGGCATGTTTAGAGAAGCATTCAGGTTATACCTACGTTGCCCATTGCGGGTCAAAATTCGATTTCAGATTGATAGTGGAGCATGGCATTCACGTTCAGCGTAAACCTCCGAAGGATATATTGTATACAGGGGCTGATATATTGTGTGTTAAGATTGCCAACGTAAGGTTCATTGATTCATACATGTTCATGTCACGGCCATTACACACTCTACCGCAGATGTTTGGATTTGAAAACGAAATATCAAAAGGGTATTACCCACATCTCTTCAATACGTTGGAAAATGAGAATTACATCGGTTTGTATCCTGATCTTAATTATTATAATCCCGAAATACTTCAACCTGAAGCTTATCAAAAATTGTATAAATGGTGGCATGAAAAAAGAAGTAAATGTTTCATATTTGAAAATCCAAAAGAGATTGCACGGTATTGCCATGACGACGTGACCATTCTACGCCGTGCAGTGTTCGCTTTCAGGGAATGTTTTCTGAAGATAACCGACAACAAATTTGACCCCTTCAGCTACCTGACACTGGCACAACTTGCTGTCAACATATGGAGAAGTGAGTGTATGCCAAAAGATACCGTGGCCATTTTGCAATCATTGACAAAGTCACAGAATGCATCCATTAAAGAGAATCAGTGGTTGGATTACATTGTTCACACAACGTCAGCGAAGCTCAAACGCGACTACGATGGGAAACGAAACTATAAACTCGCAGATTTGCAAATATACGTCGATGCCTACGATTCAACCACGAACACCGTATACGAGTTTCTGGGTAGCTGGTTTCACGCTGACCTTAAGAGATATCACAAAGACGATATTCAGTACCAACAAGGTCGTAAATCGGGCATGACTTTTGGAGAAGTCAATCGCCAAACGATGAAACGACTAGATGACATTAGGGCAGCAGGCTATAACCTCGTTTATGTATGGGAATCTGACTGGGATGAAAAAGTAAATCAGCTCAAATCGTCCGAGATTGGCAAAAGCTTTCTGGAACGGCAAAAGCTAGCATCTCCCATTGTTAATCGGGATGTGTACCACGGAGGAAGGGTAGACTTAGGCAGGTTATATTATAAGGTCTGCGACAACGAGTGCATACGATATCTCGACTATAATTCTATGTACCCGAGTGTCATGAAATCAGAGCTGTTTCCGAAAGGCCATCCAGAAATCTTTCGAGATTTGGAAACGACCAACATCCATGGCTATTTCGGTTTGGTAAAATGCAAGATTGTTCCTCCAAAACATCTTAAATTTGGCGTTCTTCCTTATGTGGATAACGAAACAGGTAAGCTGGTATTTCCACTGTATGAAATGGTAGGTACATGGACTACAGTGGAGCTGAATAAGGCTATCGAAAAAGGATACACCATCAATGCAATATACGAGATAAAACACTGGAAGGAAACTACAAATGCCTTGTTCGCTAGTTACATCGATAAGTTTCTGAAACTAAAGACAGAAGCCTCCGGACCTCCCGACGGAGACATCGACGAGTTTATTGAGCAATTCATGTTTCACGAGAATGTTAAGTTAGATAAGGCAAATATCAAACATAATCCCGGAATGAGGCAGGTTTCCAAAGACATGCAAAACATACTGTATGGCAAATTAGGAGAGCGTCAGAATAAGTCTAAGAGCAAAGTCATTCAAAATCCAGGCGAGTTCTACAACACCATCAGCAATAAGAGGTATGATTGCAAGTACGAGTTTGTTGGCTGTGATGACAACGAAATGGTATTGATGAATTTCACGGAGAATTCAGAGGTCTTTTCGGACACCAGATTTTCCACTAACGAAGTTCTCGCTGCATTCATAACTAGTTACGGCAGATTAAAGTTGTATCGGCTGATAGAGGCAGCAGGCTTCTCCGATGTGCTCTACTTCGATTGTGACTCAATCATATATCGCGAGACCCCTGAGAACCAACATATATATCATGGCAATGCATATAGACAACCATGGTTAGGGTTTCTCAAGTGTGAATTGCAGCATTTAGAAAGAGACCATGGTAAGTGTATCGAGTTCTTGGCGACGGGGCCGAAGTCATACAGTCTGAAGTTTGCCGATGGTTACACCATGACAAAGATTAAGGGATTCTCCTTGAGCGTCGACAACCTGCAGCATATTAACCACGATGTTATGAAAGACATGATTATAAACCGTAAATTAGATACGCCAGTCAAGATGAGCAATATGGTTATCAGGCATCCTTACAAAACTGAGGGAATACGTTCACTAAGCATGGAAACGCGGGCTGAATCAAAAACATTCAACTTTGTGTACGACAAGGGTAATATCAATTGGGATTCTTGGGAGGTTGTTCCATTCTTAGATTAGTATTCTATAGTATTAAATGTCACTTTGGAACAACTATAACAAAATTAAAGTTCCAAAACGACGATTATATATAAAGTAAAATAATCTTGCTTTGGAACATTTACTTATTACCACAACAATCTGTCTGCGTAGTAACCATTGCTGCCAACCACATTGCGGTCATTCTTGTGTCTGATTTTATACAGCCGACGTCTTTTATCGGCGTACTCTTTACCTTTCGTGGCCATGTATGTAGGGTAATCACTGGCTCCACGCTGACCCACCTGTGCTACCAACTTACCATCCTTGAATACATCAATCTTTTTGCTTTGATTGTTCGATGGAGTGACCTTAACTCCTAATTTCTTAGCTTGACTCCTTGTGTAAGCTTTGATTTGATAAGTCATTATATACTATATGTAAGAGTATTATATAGTATGACAAGCAAACCGATATCTGAGAGCAGGCTTCAGGAATTGTATCTAGACCCAAAGTTTGGTCAATCCAGTGCTAGTGCGTTTACAAAGAAACTGAAGGCACAAGGCTTTAAGGTCACAGAATCTCAGGTCAAGAATGCCATATCTAAGACTGAAACATCTCAAATATTATCTCAACCAAAACGAGTATCCCGTAAAGATTATTACCCCATATATGGACCTGTCGGTAAGAATAGCATCCAAGCAGATTTGGCCTTTTTACCTAGAGAGAAATCAGCCAATAAGGGATTTGCTGTGATTCTGACCGCGGTGAATATCAACACTAACAAAGCGTATGCAATAGCTTTGAGAAGCAAAACGGTGAAAGATAAGAACGATAAACGCAAGGAGGATGTTGAAGGTATCGTACCGGCCATGAGACGATTGATAAACGAAACGAAAATGAATACTCTTACAACCGATTTAGGTTCGGAATTCACTAATAAACAAGTTCAGGCATTGTTAAAAGAAAAAGGCATTAAGCATTATACAAGTCAGGCCGAAGACCATAGTCGTCAAGGGAAAATTGAAAGGTTTAATAAAACGTTGAAACGGAGGTTAAAATTCAATGAGGCGAGAACTGGTAAATCAAATTGGGTTGACTATTTGGACTCTATCGTAGAGAATTATAATGAAACGGTGAACCAAGGTAACATCAATGACACTCCACCTGATGACATGAACAAAAATCGTGTTATCAGAAGTGTCTTATTGAAACGCGATGAGACGGCCAAACTATTACAAAAACTCGACATTAAGCCAGGTGACCGCGTGCGACTGCGTGTGACCAAAAAGACATTTGATAAAGAGAGTCAAACGTGGTCGACGGAGGTCTACAAGGTGAAGTCCAGAAAGGGATTATCATTTGTTATAGAGGATGAGGACGGTGATACTTTAAGTCGCCAGTATAAGCCACGTGAGCTTAAAGAGGTGCAGGGTTCTGTGGCCCAACCATCCATGGTACCGTAAGCGCTGCAAGGCGCAACGTCCATCACGTGGGTGGACTCGAGCGGACTCCTGGTAGAGCGCCAGAGCCGTACCGTTGAGGACGCCCTTGAGGATGATGAAAATCAGTTCGTTCAGCGACCAGTGGTACTCGAGGTACTCGTGTTCCAGGTCGAAGAGCTTGTCGTACTCGAAGTGCGAGATGGGGGACAGGACGTGGCGAAGATTCCCAAGAAGGACCGCGAAGTCGGTCTCGGAGTCCTGGCCGTCGAGCGTGTACCCCTTCTGCGGCTTGAAGCCATGGGAGCGGAGAACCTTGACGAGCTCCTCACCGTAGGTGAAGGCGTAGTCCAGCTTCTCGGCGTACTCATACTGCTGGGATGCCCGGACTGGGGTGGACTCCCAGACCGAGGCGTCTCGATGAAACTCGGCGGAGGTGGCAGCCAGCGAGATAAAAGTCGGCTTGCTGATAAGCGCTGACATGCGCACCACCGGATCGGGATTTTGCACCGGCGTGCGGGAACCCCTCAGTGGAGAAGGGGCCGCAGAGCCAGGGAGTGCAGAACCCGCAGGGGAGCCGGATGCAGCCGCGGCGGCACGCGCGGAGCGAAGGGACTCCACCACAGGTCTAGGGCTTCGGCGATTAGACACCATGGCTGGAAGTACGTAATCGGGAATCTTGTAACTTGCGTAAAAACAACGGGGCTCAACTCCAGCCCAAATTGTCAACGGTTTTGTGATAAAATTTTGAACGCGGCCGCGATCTTCAACGGTGGCCGAGGTCTAGATGTGGTTGTTGACCGCGACGTGCGTCAGTTGCCGGCGGCGTGCGGCGGTTACAAGGAGAATCGACGTGCTCTCCAGGGATCCAAAGCAACAAACGAACACCCACAAGTGGTGGCCGATAACCTGACAAGAAGTGAGATATATATATGTCGATATATATGCTCGAATGCGTGTGTGCAGAACAGTCTCGCAGGGGCGGGTGTTCTCGGATACTAAGATTATATAAAATACTGAGTCAGGTGTTTTATAGCACACCGTGACACACGTGACAACGGACACTGGTGACACATCGGGCTGAGGGGTGACAGACAGGAGACCCACTGTGCCCCCCCCTTACAGTGGGGGTGGCAAGATTGGGCTCCCCGTGACTAACATCAAAGCCGTACTTATTTTGCTATATTTTAAGAAAATGTCCTGGGGTCTAGCCAGCCTCCATATTTCTTATTTTTGCCACCTCTTAACTTTTAAAACCAGCCAGCTTTTCTCCTAAACTTGTGACCCCGCCCCCCCCCCAAAGCTGGCTGCTTTCTTAACGTAAAATTCTATTATTGGTGCACTCTTACTACTGTACGGTCTGCTTTTCCGAGCTCAGAGCCCTGTTTTTCTTTGTCGTGTCGCGTTTTCAGGAATGCGGTTTCTGGCTGTGAAATGCTCGATATTTGACCGTTGACCATGAATGGCATATCATTTTGAAGGCATTTCGATCCCGAAATCGACTCGATCGATCGATGTGAGAGAGTGACACCGGAAATGCTATCCACGTGGCGTTCGCCTATAGGGTCACCATGACGATAGGGTTCCCCCCACTTCATTTGTAGAGAATTGCAATCGTCAGAATTGAGAATAATAAAACTCTACCGTCTACGACTCTGCGTAATTAATTAGTCATATCGCACCCGCAGTGCCGTCCGATCGCAAAACGACGTCAAACATTCGGTCACAGGCCTAGTGGAGATCTTTAGATCGACTGGCCTAGTCATACTATCATACATCTATCATACTATCATATCATACTACTACTTGGAAAGAAAAACGGGATGATGCTATCGTATGCTCAATCGAATGCTGTTCGCTGAACGTGAACCAAATGATTTGATAGCATATTGCGACAATTATCGCCAGATGTCTTCGTAACGCCCAGAGCGGATTCGACCGAGCATGTTCGTGTGTAATTTGATTCTTTCCATAGTTTGTGTTTACCGACCACCAGTTTTTTCATGTTATTGAAAAATGTGTAGAGCTGGCTCGTGAACGCTGTAGGCAGCACAGCTCGGTCTCTTTCCACGTGATTAACAAGTCAACATAAACTTGCAGCCTATCCACCGCCACTCCTGTCCTGGGCGCCAGAGCCATCGCTGTTAACCTCTTTAAACAGCATCCGAAAAATATCTCCTTGGCGGTTGAGTCGAGCCTGCCTTCATCTACCCTGGTCCACGAGAATATATACACTTCGAGACAATGTCACGAGTTAAGTTCGCGCTCTTGCTGTTGTTCACGACATCGCTGGCTGAAGAGCAAGACGGGAAAATAGCTTGCAACAGTATCACCCCTAAGACGGTGCGGACTGACCTGCTGCTGCATATCGTGTCTTGCTGTACGGTCCCGCGCTCATCTGCTCACCGTTGCAACAGGTTGTCCTTAGAGTGACGAAAGGCACGTCCGACTACATCGATTACTACGGAATACTCGCGAGGTGATTTTGTAGACATCGCATCTGTTCGTAATTTAACGTATCTTTTACAGCCGCAGGAGAAGATCATGTTTCATTTTGCTTTTCACGATCCCGTTACAGTAGAGTGCGGGGGCTGGGGGGTCTGTCACTCCTGCCATGATTCATGACCTGCCCTGACTTTGTATTCTGTCTGTATCAGTTTCGGAACGGACGTTGGAGGAAAGCCTGGAAATCCGATAACGTTGGCGGCAGCAAAGCCGCCTCTGGCGTGTAGCCCCGTCGAAAAGGTATTTATGCACACTTTTGGTGCAAAAAAGCCTTCTCACCTTCTCTATTTCGCAGGACTGTTTCACACCATGCGCGAACGAACTCATTGTTTCCGGGAGCTGGTAACCACAGCGTTGTCAACGTGAACTCCTTGCGCCGTAGAGACAGCCAAATGCCTGTACTTGTGTAATATTTTGCATAGGCTTGTTGGCATATGTGTCCTCACCACCAGTGGATTCCTGCTGCGGAACCGGTCCCCGATGTGCCACATTGCATAGAGCTGTGCTTGTGCGTTCAGGTGGAGGGCGGATCGATCGTCGCCCACAGAGGAAACTGCACTTTCTTGCAAAAGGCGAGTCAAATACTTCTTAGATCCTGCGACCTACGAAGCGCGGGGAGGAGCAATAGCCAGCTACCATCTTGCAGCTCCTTTACCGCGTTGCCCGTACCATTCGACCGCTGTCCCTAGTTCTGCCAGTTCAAATCGGCAATAGGAGCTTCCGTGCCCTCTGTTTAACGCACGCGGACACTGTTGCCTGAAAGCTCTTTGGCAGTGCCACCTGCCCTTCGCAGGATATCGAAGTGCAGGGTGCTGGTGGTGAGCAACTGATCGTCGTTAATACTGACGAAGGTTTGCCTTACTTACTCCAGCCTCGACACCCACACAGACTTGCCACACGGTCGCGTCGATATCACTCCATTGTATCCGGCACCCCCTCCAGGCAAATGCAGTGTTCGCTTTCGGGCTGAAATCCTTGTCCAGGCGAAACTCTATTGCACACACAAGCATATCTGTGAAATGGGTTGCCAGGATCGCTTCAGCAAAACTGTTGCAGAAATTTCTCACTTTGTACGAGCTGCGAAATGCACTGACGGTGCCCCAGGACACCCTCGGCAGAAGGCGTGGGACTATAGGGGCTCTGGGAGTGTCTTGGTGTAGTGTTCGTGAGTCCCTGCCGGTGCCCCAATGAACGCTTGGCCGAGCAGCTGTATGTGGGACTATAGGGGCTCTAGCAGTGTCGTGGTAAAGTGCGGGTGAGTGGCACTGCTGGTGCCCCAGTAAACGCTTGACAAAGTAGCGGTGTGTGGAACAACCACACAAACCCTGACTAGGTTTGGCGAGCCAGACGCCGAGGCCTCATCAGTGATTGAAAGTTTTCGGTTTTTCCCCCTTCCGCTCTTAGATCTTCAGTTGTCATCACTGCACATAGCTCGGTGCCACGTGGTCTAACTCACCCCCGCAAATCGACACCCTAGTGCAGCTGCTGTCGTTGGAGAACTTAAACAGGCCTGTCCCTAGGACGGTATAGATGGCTGCAGCTCTTCATATCCGCATGCTCGAACACTTGTGCTGTCTGAGTACTACCGAAACGTGATCTAAAGGTGAAGAAAATGCATGTCAGGTACATTGCATGTATTTGCTATCGCTGCAGCCACCGCTGAAAGGCTTGATAATACTGTCCTTCGCGAATGTTTGATCATACTGTCTTGTGGCGTGGAGGGTGCATTTGGTACTGAGGAATTTTTCAGACAGGTTGGGCTGTGCGACGTGGGCTTCAGTGTTCTTCTCCGGCGCTCTTGTGCAGCCTGCGACCCTTTTACGGCTAAAGGGCGAGGCTGTCTTTCTTCTACAACTGTGAGTGATAGTTCAAGTGACACGATCTGCTGTGTTTGCATGGGTGTGCAGATGTGTTCACCCCATCGTGCAGCGATGACGAGCCCATTACCGCGAAGGTCACCTTGCCCTTACCAGCCGTCATCATGGTTTCCAACAGCACAGGTGCGTGCGTCTCCTCCTTGTCGCCTCGGTGGCCAGCAGCGGAACTATGTGAGCGTCCTCCCTGTCCATCATCAAGTCCTCCCTTCCCTCCAGTGTCAAGCCATCCGTTCCCTCCAGCGTCAAGCCATCCGTTCCCTCCAGCGTCAAGCCATCCCTTCCTCCAGCGTCAAACCATCCTTCCCTCCAGCGATACATCTCCCTCCGCTTTCGGTGCCTCCTGTTGGTATTTGCTTGCTATGCGCCACATGGCGCCCTGTCGGTGCACCCGGCTTATGTTTACATACTTCACAAGGCGTTTCGTGGGCGGTGCTGTTCATGCAGGTTGGAAGATCCTTGAGGCGGCAGCTGAGCATGGTGCGCACTCCTTTCCAGCAGCTGCACTGCTTGTGCTACTGTGTGCCCCCGGATGCTTTTGAGTTTGTGGGCTTGGAGCGCCCGCTGACATGAGGGTGTGCTGCGGAATACGTTACGCGACTAGACTCTGAGGCGCGGTGCCACGTGGCCATGTCGAGGAGAGCTGCCCATCGGGCCGTTTGTTGGGAAGGGTAAAGCACTGCGGCTAACTCGGTGCGCAGGCACGGTGGACGTGTTTGCCCCGGTGAACCCGAGGTTCGACGGCTCGCTGCTCCTCATGTGGCTCGTGGCGGTCGCCACCGTTGCGGGCGGCGCTTTCTGGTGAGCGGAACAATCCATCACCTCTGCGTCCACCCCCCCTTCTCATGTGACATGAACCCAGGTACTAGATCCTCGGCCATCTCCGATGGGTCTGAGCGTGATCCCCATGCGTCTAGGGCTGAAGGCTGCCAGCGCGCACCCGCACCGCACCCGGCCCCGGAGCCACGTGTGCTCCCGCAGATGAGTGGCGGCGGGGGGCGTGCTGGGCCCTGCGTGCAGGGGGGCGTATGACACCAAACAGCTGATCAGGCGGAGCACTGACACGCAAGAGGTCTTGCCCGTCCATCGAGCCCCCTGTACCCCGCTGTCCCTGTGCCGTGGCCCATGCTCCCTGCACGCCGGCCACCCCTGGTTCTGGGTCAGAAGGGCCTCCTTGGACACAGTAGTGATGTGCTCCGCCTCTTTGCACGAGCCGGGCAGGACTTTTCGGGGGAAGTTGCGGTTCACGGTGACTGAAGGGAGGGAGGGCGCAGAACTGCGAGATGGCGCCGGCGGAGGACTTTCTGGATGTGGTGCACATCAACGAAACGGCGGCGGCACTCTTTGTGGTCGTGGCCTCCACGATGCTCTTACTGCTGTTCGTTTTCATGTCCAAGTACACAGACTACCTCATCCTGGTGCACCCCGAAGCCCTCTCCTCC